>CAAKHD010012893.1:18686-30127 GCA_901007705.1 Fistularia tabacaria | reverse complement strand
TCTGGAATGAAGTAGATGAAGTGATGCAGAATATTCCCAGAAATGAGAGAGTGGTAAGTGGTAAGCATGCAGGTAGACTACATCTACATCTGACTGCAAAGTAGTGGTAGGGGAGAGTGTAGCCAGACAGCATAGGATGGTGGTTTGCAGGATGACTCTGATGACAAAGAAGATCAAGAGGACAAGGGCAGAGCAGAGGACAAAGGGGTGGAAGCTGAAAGGGGAGGAGGGCTGCATGGTTTTCAGGGAGGAGATGAGAAAGGCTCCTGGTGGTCAGGGAGAGCTTCCAGATGGCTGGACAACTACAGCTAATGTGATAAGGGAGACAGGTAGGACAGTACTTGGTGTGTTGTCTGGAAGGAAAGCAGATAAGGGGACCTGGTGGTGGAATGAGGAAGTGCAGGAATGTATCCAGAGAAAGCAGTTAGCAAAGAAGAAGTGGGACACTGAGGGGGCTGAAGAGAATAGACAGGAGTAAAGGGAGATGCAGCGTAAGGTAAAGATAGAGGTACCAAAGGCAAAACAAAGGGTGTACGATGACTTGTAAGCTCAGCTGGACAGTAAGGAGGGAGAGAATGATTTATACAGGTTGGCAAAACAGAGAGATAGAGACGGAAAGGATGTACAGCAGGTCTGGGTGATTAAGGATCGAGAGGGAAATGTATTGACAGATGCTAGAAGAGTGATGGGAAGATGGAGAGCGTACTTTGAACAGCTGATGAATGAGGAAAATGAAACAGAGGAAAGGGAAGAAGAGGTGGCTATTGTAGACCACAGAGTAGCAGAGATTAGTAAAAGTGAAGTGAGGAGACCATTGAAGAGGATGAAGAATGGAAAGGCAGTTGGTCCAGATTATATACCTCTGAAGGTATGGAAGTGTCTAGGAGAGGCAGCTGTAGAGTTTCTGGCTAGATTATTCAACAGGATCTTAGATACTGAGAAGATGCCTGAAGAGTGGAGAAGAAGTGTGATGGTGCCCAATTTCAAGAATAAGGGGGATGTGCAGAATTGCAGTAACTATAGACGGATAAAGTTGATGAGCCATACGATGAAGTTATGGGAAAGAGTAGTGGAAACGAGACTGAGAGCAGAAGTCAGTATTTGTGAGCAGCAGTATGGCTTCATGCCTAGAAAGAGTACTACAGATGCAATGTTCACATTGAGAATGCAAATAGCGAAGTACAGAGAAGGTCAGAGGGAGCTACATTGCGCTTTTGTAGGCCTAGAAAAAGCATATGACAGGGTGCCGAGGGAGGAACTCTGGTTTTGTATGAAGAAGTCTGGAGTAGCTGAGAAGTATGTTAGACTGGTCCAGGACATGTATGCTGGTTGTGAGACAGTGGTGAAGTGTGCTGTAGGTGAAACATAGAAGTTGAAGGTGGAGGTGGGACTTCATCAGGGATCAGCTCTGAGCCCCGTCCTGTTTGCAGTGGTGATGGACAGGCTGACAGATGAGGTTAGACAGGAATCTCCATGGACCATGATGTTTGCAGATGACATTGTGATCTGTAGTGAGAGCAGGGAACAGGTTGAGGAAAATCTTGAGAGGTGGAGGTATGCTCTAGAAAGGAGAGGAATGACGGTTAGTCGCAGCAAGACAGATTATATGTGTGTAAATGAGAGGAACCCTGGTGGAATCGTGAGGCTACAAGGAGTGGAGATCAAGAAGTTAGAAGATTTCAGGTACTTAGGGTCAACAGTCCAGAGCAATGGAGAGAGTGGAAAAGAGATAAAGAAAAGGGTTCAAGCAGGTTGGGATGGCTGCAGAAAAGTTTCTGGGGTTCTATGTGATAGAAGAATATCATCTAGAATGAAAGGAAAGCTTTATAAAATAGTGGTGAGACCAGCGATGCTGTATGTTTTGGAGACAGTGGCACTGAACAAAAGACAGGAGGCAGAGCTGGAGGTAGCAGAAATGAAGATGTTGAGGTTCTCTTTGGGAGTGACGAAGATGGATAAGATCAGGAATGAGTCCATCAGAGGGACAGCACATGTTAGATGTTTTGGAGAGAAGGTCAGAGAAGCCAGACTGAGATGGTTCGGTCATGTACATAGAAGGGATAGTGACTGTATTGGTAGACAGATGCTGGAATCGGAGATGCCAGACAGGAGGTCTAGAGGAAGACCGAAGAGAAGATTTATGGATGTAGTGAGAGAAGATATGAAGGTTGTTGGTGTGAGAGAGGAGGATACAGAGAATAAGATTAGATGGAGAAGGTTGATTCGCGGTGACGACCCCTGAAAGGGAAAAGCCGAAAGGAAAAGAAGAAAGAAGATAATATATCTGGGCCACATGGCAGTGCAGTGAGTAAGTTAACCCAAGACCATGAATTGGCAAAGAGTGTATGATTACATGTCTCTCAATGCAGTACTGTGACTGACAACTGATTGGTTCAGGTTATACCCAACCTCTTGGAAAAGTAAAGCAAGGATTGGTTCTCGTTCCCCTTTGACATTACGTGTAGTATAAACGCTATAGAGAATGAATGAGTGAATGAGCTAATGAATGAATGAGTGAGTGAATGAATGAATGAATGAACGAATGAATGAATGAACGAACGAATAAATGTTCAGAGGATCCCAGTTGCTGCACCCAAGATCGACAAGGACGGATGTGAGAAATAGCCGACAGCGTAATTTAATTGACTTATCAAAATCGCTGCCTAATTATGAAGACACCGCCATGTCTGGCTATATTTGCAATTACAAGTTCTATTACAATGGCTGGGTGGCTCAGTTGTATATTTATGGGATGTAACTCAATATCAGCACCGTTCAGCTGCAACCCTGTTGGTGTATCATAGTTCATGTGACAAATAAAGAGGATGATAACATAATTGATACTGGAAAAAAGGGCTACTATATAAAAGACTAAGAGTTAATAAGGAATTAAATTAGGCTATGATAATTTCTTCTTTTTTCTACTGAAGGTATCCCACCTCCTGAAAACCAAAAATACTCATACTCAGAATGCACAACCATAGTAAAACTAAATAATGGGTTGACACTGACATTCCCCTGGTGATGCTCCTCCCTGCCTGCTTGACCTTGCATTGAATCGTGTGTGCAAGAAACACGTTTCACAAGTGTGCTCTGACATCTCATCACGCAGAGGAGAAACTGTGACCGAAGTTCGTTCAAATCGTCATCAAAATGCAAATCCATTGTCCTGATGGAGATCCCAGGGTAACTGCAGCACTGCAGACATTTCAGACATAGAATTGCTGATACAGATTATCGTGTTGACTAAGCTAATCTAATGACAACTCAGCTTGTTTTCTCTGCAAACACACACGGCAGCCACTGTTTGTTTGCCTGCTTGTCGCTGCTGAGAGGCGAACAAAGGCAGGGACTTTTTGAGCTCTGCGTCATTGCTTTAGTTTGTTGAAAATCAACCGATACGACTGGAGGGGTTTGGGTTTAAATATGTTTCTGTCGGACCGGCTGCGGTTATTGAGGCAGGAACAGTCAAGCTATTTCAAGGATAATTTTAGATAGCTAACATTTCTTTCTCTTATAATTGCATCTAAACTGTTGCAAGTAGGCACTTGTCCTAATGGCAGGTCTGGAACAGCATGTTGGGGTGTACAGCAGATGTCATGTTGCAAAACGACACCTCAAAATATCTGATTTTTTCACAAATGAAATCCTTATAAGGTTGCTTCCTGAGAAAAAAATTACTGACAGCATATACAACATTTCGTAATACTCTGTGATTAAAAAAAATTAAAAAACAGGTTGTCTTGACATTCTGCCTGCATTTAGTTTTAAAAGAAACCAGACAACTCTATATTCATGTTTTATTAACAACTGCAACAAGTAGACAGAAACGCAAGGTTACTGACCTAGAAAAGTACCAGGAATAAAAAAAAGTAATGTCTACCAAAACCATCTGCTTATAAACCATAATAAAAACAGAAATTATCATTTTCATCTAATGAATCAATGTCAGCAGAGCTCGGCTCCACCATTAGCTACACAGACTAATGTGAAGATGGTTCTATTTCAGAAAAAAAGGTTTAATTTTTAATCCTCGTGAGTCGAATTCACGGTTGCAGAGTTCCGGGTTTCTAATATATCTGCATCTTCTTCACTCACCGTTAGTAAGTTAAGCCCATTAGCTCAGCTCACTGAGCTGAGTTTCCCACAAAACCCACTATATCAGATTGTCTCACCAAATTATGTAACCATTATACATGTCACAATATAAGGAACAACAGGGAGATGACGTGAAATTGTTGAAATATTAAGCTATTGTTCATTTACCTTGGTTTAATTTGAAAAATAGATGAAATACTTGATTAACAACGCCCTTCTTGGGCTTTCAGAGTGGCTGACAGGCCCAGTTCATTACAGCACAGATTTAGTGAGCGGAACTCGTACACACACCAGGCATTAACATTTAAGACAAAAAAATTGTATGAAATAAAATAAAATATGAATTCCTGGCCAACGTCCTGGGAGTTTATCACATGGGAAGTGTGTGTCACCTGATTCATGTTCCACTGTCCTTGCTGCTGTCCTTGCTGCATTCCATACATGTTCTGTCCTTGGCTGGCAGGCACCGTACCCTGCTGCATACCCATGTAGCCACCATTGGGTAAAGCCATGCCAGATATCATGGTGGCTCCCGCCATCATAGTGGTGGGTGGGACGGCCCCGACCATGCCTGGGCTGAAGCCTTGCTGAGGGAATGGCATCTGGGGTTGGCCCATATATATACCTGCAAAAGTTGACAAGGACATTTGTGTGGTTTTTACTTTAGCTCTTTGCCATTGTCAACCCTTCACAATATTTATGACTTAACAATTTGACCTGGTATGACCCTTTACTGAAAAGCTAATAAAAACAGGTCGACAGAATGGTGAATAAGCAGCAGATTGCTAAAAAAATCTCTGATCCTGTGGAGCTTAGACAGCTGCAGCACCACATTGCTGCCCACATCAGCAGAGCTGCCACAGCATGTCAAGGCAGCTGAATGAATGGAATCTAGATTCTGGTGACTACAAGTTGCACCAGTGACAAATTCACAACACTTACACTGGTTACTAAATTGAAAGTAATTTACCTCAGAACTGGAGGGATGAAACAAAGTCGTAAATACAATTGAAGACACAAAAATGTTTTTTTGGTCATTGCTTTCACCTCTCATGCTGCAGCATTCTTTGGTTGTGTACACTTTATATTGTGAATACAATTCCTTTCATATAGCCTAAATAGTAAGGGGTCATTTTTGCTCCCATTGGCTCCCTCTGCTGAGGGATATCCCATGATGCACTTCTCTCAAACTTCCCACTCTTCCGATCCTGTGCCCTTATGTCCCTTCATCAGAGCATGATAGTGACTTCATGTCTTCCAAGGGAGTGTGGCCTGGTTTACTTTAACAGTCTTGCCAGGCGTCATCCACTATTGTTGTTTCTTTTATGAATATTAAAACTATCATTGTATGATTTCAGCTAATACCTTGT
Source organism: Fistularia tabacaria (assembly GCA_901007705.1). NCBI lineage: Eukaryota > Metazoa > Chordata > Actinopteri > Syngnathiformes > Fistulariidae > Fistularia > Fistularia tabacaria. Next base: position 24,659 of record CAAKHD010012893.1, on the reverse strand, counting down.
AACTGTCAGTGCTACCGTTATTATTAGTAACAAATCATTTGTGCCTGTGCCTCCCAACCCGCATACAAGGGGGGCCTTTCTTCGAGGACTTTGCATGTTCTTTTGTTTTCTCCCGTGGTTCAAAAATAGGCAGGAGGTCTACTGGATACCCTTAATGGCCCAGAAGTGTGAATGAAAGAGTGAATGGTTGTATGTCTCTAAATGTTTCCCTGCGATCACTGGTGACCGGGTCCAGGGTGAAACCCACCTCCTGCCCAATGGCAGCTGGAGTAGGACCCCGAGTGGCCGTATAGATGATGAACAAATTTAATTTTCATCATTTTGTTATCAGCTGTTTTTTATATCCACATGTGTCCTGCTAAAACACGTTCGCACATCATGTTCATCATTTAAGAGGCTGCACATTCAATCATGTAATATCCTCCTCCTAATTTCCTGTTTAACCTAGATTTATATGATTAATGTTACAGAGGTACATGGCCAATGTGTCAGAGTGTGAACACAGCATGAGTAATGTGTGCATAGCACACAAACACTATGCAAGTTTGTGATTTGGGGCATTAGCAGTGCAAGGTTCTTTTAGCTTTGATCTTCATCAGTGTTTAATGGATTCAAAGAGACAATAAGGAAGCAGAAAGCAGAAGCTGATCTCCATATCTAATCCTCCTGTGTGAAGACGGCAATGTCTTCAGTGTGTCTATACGCCTGCCGCACGAACCTGACGCCCGCTCCTCTCAGCCATTCCGACAACATGTAAATGCTTTCACCACACGGGATTTCTATGTGATTACTATGTATGAGCCGCCGCCTACATGCACAGAGTTACACTCTCTTCAGTCTTTCCACACAATATTAGCTAGATGAGTATGAATCAGCCTTTCCCTCTATTTTTTTTATTGCCATGGTGGATTTACTCTGGTAAATTCTGCACAGGATGACCTATCATTATCATCTCCCTTCACTCTCCTCCTTTTATGATCGCTCTCATGTCTGAAAGTCTCCAGGTGTGTGTCTCTCGTTGTGTACAAACACTTTGTACAGATGTCTCGTAGTGGCCGACGAAACAGGAAAGTGGTACAGGCCGTGCATTCATCCGACTGCTCTTGGTTTCAGTCCCCAGATCCCAACTGACGCTGATGCATCCTGAAAAGCTTACGAATATGTTGATGTGCATTGCTGAGTGTTTTAAGTGTGCACAGCACAAGGAGAATGTAGCCCCTTTTGTGCATGAGTTATTTTTGATTTTCCTGACGCATGTGACACGAAAGGCGAGTATAGTATTTGTTTGAATTTCCACAACTACAGCCATACTAAGTAATACCTGTATATACCTGTATTAACTGTATTCCAAAAAAAATGTATTCCACAAAAAGAGTTAATGAATATTAATTTTATCCTTCATCAAGAGCTCAAATAAGTGGGATTTGGGGAAAGTCTTTTCAGCGGAACTATTAGATGAGAGTAACCATACTAAATCATTCATTCAGTCATGATGTACACTGCTTATCCTGTACTCAGGATCAAGAGGTGCTGGAGACAATCACAGCTGTCATAAAGCCAGTTGTCAGACTTTCTTGCTGTGAGGTGGAAACACTTACCACTACGCCACCACACTTCACCAATCTCCTTACCTTACCTTACCCCACCCCCCGTGCCTACCGAGCAACCTCTTTAGTAGAACCCTTCATTTAATATATCTGTTTGCTTACACATACAATAGGATAAAATCGATCTTTAGCGTCATTGTCACAAGTACAATCAAGTACTTGTGACAAGTACATTGCCAAAAGTGCTCACCAATCGGCGTATCATTCATACTCAATGAATAAATAGAAAAGAAATAGAAATATAAAAAATAAAAATAAAATCATAAATCATTATAGCGGCACTCATAATAGCAGCACTCAAAAACCTTGACACACAACCTGTGAAATGTGAAGGTAGTTATTGAAGTTGGATAAAAACTATTCACATTAGCAAGCTTCAGCTTGAGCTGTGACGCCTATATGAATTTTCGGTAATCACCTCCAGGCTCCTGCTCCAGAGTCCGTCTGCTGCATAGTCATTAGTCTGTTACTAAATGCAACGTATTTTTCCCATAATATTTACATTTACATTCAGAGACAAGGCAAGAGAAGTTGCGAATGAAGGTTCTGGGCCATCATCAACACCATCTGTTTTGGAATCCTAGTTTGTTTACCATTTGGGCGAAAGTTGTATTTACCAGTCATAAGTTTGGGTTTTAAAAATGATTACAGATGTCAGCTGTGGCCTGATGTAACTCTGATTTAAGAATCGATGCTGTGTTCCGCATAACACAATCGCTGTGAATGAGGCAACCCATAACCTGTCTGACAGCTACCGCACTACCTGGTGCCATTATGAAACGGTGAACCTCCCAGGGGGTTAAGAAGTCACTTATAATGAATTATGTCCCCAGGTTGATTCTCAATGTGGGCTTCCAGATCAAATACGAGAGACTAATTTAAAATAAGGGATTTTTTATATTTTTATATCTAAATGTACATATACATACTTGATAATGGCATGACCATGCTCAGCAAATTCATCCTGATGACAGTGGCTTGACCATAATACTACGTGTGCATTTTTTTTCTGTATATGTGCGTGTATGTGCGTGTATGTGGGCGTGCATGTGCCTAAACGTGCACCTTTTGATACCTTGTCCCGGGGCAGGCTGTTGCTGCTGCTGCTGCTGGCTCTGCGGTTGACTGCCCACCGAGCTGCTGGCGTACAAAGACAGGATGGAGTCTTTGGATAACAGCTTCTTCTCCTCTACCTTGGTGGTGGTGGCAGAGGTGGTGGTGGAGGTGGAGCAGGAGGAGGTGGAGGGGTCTGGTTGGGGAGGCGCTGCACTGGAACAAGACTGTCAAGGTGACACAAAGAAGGAGGGGATGGAGTGGCCACATGCAAAAAGGATCTTGTAAGTTTGCATTTTTTTTTCATAACTTATTTCAAGAAATTACAGCTCTGTTATAGGGTTATAGGTTTGTTTTACTACTCCTTCTGAGCGGGCTCTGCTTGAAGCTATATGATTCCTTAATGATAAAGGCTCGAGGACTGATTTGCTCACAACACATAGAAATTGATGTATATCACAATTCCCGTAACAGTCAGCAAATTGCATGCCACGATTAGGGCAATTTTTTGGAAAAAACTTTCTTTTTTGGAATGGTTTCTGACAAATTTGATCAATTCTTGTTCATTTTCATGCAACTTCTTGGCAATTTGTGAGGTAGCATCTTAAAAACATTTCTTACAACAGCTTCCTATTTTACAGGTTATGTCATTATAATCTAAGAAAGTAACAAACTGCCACTTTTTTACTGTCATTATTAATAGTAGTAGTAGAAGTAGTTACTGTTATTATTTTTACACGATTTTATCAATCATTATTTATTTATTATTGTTGTTGTGCAATATTGTCACAACTGGTGGTATGGTGGTAGTAGTGATTGTAGTACAAGTGTCGTTGTTATTAGTAGTATTGTAATGAAGAGATTATTATGACTATTTTTGCCATGTTAACCACAAGTCATCATGACAATAACAATAATAATAATCATAATAATAATAAATACCAACAATGGGAGAGAGGGGGAGAAAGGGGAACATAGTAATCATAGAGAAATACTAGATGCCAAAGGGTACATGACATCACTCAATTGAGGCTGAGAAACAAAGCAAGCGGACATGTATCTGACGCCAGGACAGATACCAGCACCGCCAGGTACTCTAGCTGTTTGCTTTGATGCAGAGGTGGAGGCAAAAAATCAAGCCCCTCACAAAAGTCATGCATATGCGATTGATACCCCTAAAGGTAACTGTTACCCGGGTTTCGATGAGGACTTTGATCTCTTGTCTTTCTTATTATCACAGCTATATTCGATTGCTGATTGTATAGTCATGATTGTGATTGTATAGTCTTGAGTTTTTGCTCGAGTGAAGAGGTAACTATTATTCAAAAATGCATTGCCTTCCTTGTGGCGGCGATTACATACCTATTCTTTATTACGAATTACTAATACCTTTTAATGATACTTAGTTAATTTATTGCTTGGAAACAATAAAAATTATTTTGTAAAGGAGTTCATCACTCTTTGCCTGCACCATCTTTACTAGGGACAGGGTTTTGACATTTTGAATTGTTGGAGGACCTCTGTTTATGTGTGTCATTGCCGCATTCTTAATATATCCAATGGGATGAATTAAAGACTCTTTTCACTAGATTTGGCTGTTCCACATCCTTTCCATCTTTGATTTGGACCACTTTTTTCTTTGTTTTTTTGTGTTTCAATCCATTCACAACCTACGTCCAGCATATTTTCAAAATGTGTTTAACTTGAACTCACAAATTCATAATTAGAATACAAAGTCAACCAATCATCTCCACCCCAATTTTTCCAGAACAAGAGTCTTCTTGTTGGAGTAATTAAACTTAGTAATGTGGCTGCACAAATTATTGTATATTTTGTTGGTAATTTTTCAGCCCCAATTGTACTATTAATGTGTATTGTTTATTTGTTTTATGATTACAATTTTCTTTTGTTTGTTTATTTTTCAATTTTTTTATGTACTTGCTTGTATATCTTTATGAATGAGTTTCTAGGTAGTGTAGAAGGGGCCACCTGACAAGCCCTGACAGGTTTTATTGGCTCCTCCATTACATTTCTTCTGTTTTTGTATTTTTCTTTTCTCTCCTTTAATGTGCAATTAAACTGGACTTAACTGAACAAAACTGAAAGATTTTGTCAAGAGTTTTTGTCTGAAATCTTTATGCCGTTGCTGTCAGATATACATTTCCATCTCTTTTTTGAGCATCTGTTCTTATCTTATGGTGAAAATATTTATTTCATATCAAGGAATTTAACAGCCAGTGCAGCTTTGCTTCACTTTAGATACGGCTCATGCAAAGAATGCGCTTAACTGTTAGAAGATGTAGCGATCAAAAACCTTCATAAACAGTGAGAAGGCAAATAATGTTAGGCATTACAACGATATAAGTGTACTAAATAGACCAAAGAGATATGTCAGGTACATTTATAAACATGATTAGTTATACATTAGATTAATTTTATGATCTTAAGCAGTGAATACATTTTTAGATTTCATGACAGGTACTTATAAATCATTATGAACTAGATTTTTTGCTCCTCAGTAATGAAAAGGCAAGAGCATTGCTCAATCTGTTTTGTGTGGCATTGACATGTCCATGGGCAACAATAAACATGATACACAGCGACAGCCCCTGGCAAGGTGCGGTTTTTCTGCCGAGCACATACATGCACAAGAGTGTGTCCCCAGCAACTTGTTTGTGTGGTAAACACAGTGTTTAATACCTGGTGAGTAAAAACTGTATTCCTGCACGGTATTCCTATTTAGATGACTAGGATCTGCAGTTACAGGATCTTATCTCACTTGTCCCTGAGGAAACATGCCAAGTACGACAAGCCTTTCCACTCTTTTGCTGAAGGCTGATTTCAGTCTGAATGGTGGTTTGTTTGTGTGGGAAATCACCAGGAGGCGTCGGGTTTCACTCCATTGTGAAATCCATAAGACTAAAGAAGAAAGGACAGTAATGTGACTCAAGTGTCTTTTTTCTTCCGTCCTGGTGTGACGTGAATTCCGCAGTGGAGTGATGAAATAAGTTCGAAGAAACAAAAAACACAATGCAGTTACGGCATTCCTGTCACATAGCCCAGCCTACATTTAATTGCTATTTTCTAGATCAGGAGAGTTGTTCCTTCTACAATCATTTTTTAAAATTTACCCTTGTAATAAAGTTTTGAAGCATCGAGAAAGGTTCTGATGAGTTTGTGTATGTGTGTGTGTGTGTGTGTGTGTGTGTGTGTGTGTGTGTGTGTGTGTGTGTGTGTGTGTGTGTGTGTGTGTGTGTGTGTGTGTGTGTGCGTGTGTATGTGTGCGTTTAGCCATGGTTTAGCTGGTTTAGCC
>CAAKHD010012893.1:0-18666 GCA_901007705.1 Fistularia tabacaria | reverse complement strand
TTTGAGTGGATGTAAATGATTGATTTTAATGATTTTTGTTGTTTTTTTTGTGTTTTTGTATGTGTGTGTGTGTGTGTGTGTGTGTGTGTGTGTGTGTGTGTGTGTGTGTGTGTGTGTGTGTGTGTGTGTGTGTGTGTGTGTGTATGTGTGTCTGCGTGTATGTGTGCGTTTAGCCATGGTTTAGCTGGTTTAGCCATGTTTCTATGATCACACATTTACAAAAGAGATGTCGGTTTGAATATTGTAGCCTTGAACTTTTAGTCCTTCACTTCCTGCCTCTCTGCTTCAGGGTTTTTAACTTTTTTGACATCTTATTTTATTCATATACTTTATATTACATTGGCAAAGGCTAAAAAAAGAAAGAAAAAAAAAGAAATGTGAAGATAGTTTTGTATTCGGAAAATAGTCAAATAGTCATGATTCAAAGATGGAAGAAAGCATCAAATGGTATTTTTAGAGTGATGGAATAATGGAGGTTTTAAACACATTTATTTTTTGCAGGGGAAAAAGTAAACTCTCTGATATTCTGTTTTTTTTTTTTATGAGTGAGTCTTTTGCTTTGACAGGTCCTATGTTTCCTTCTATCTGAATCATGAGGAACATAACACCGCATATTGTGCCTGTCTAGGTGCAATTGGACGAGCACCTGCTGCAGGAATGGTTTGACCAACTGCAGAAGGTAAACATGAGGAAGGAGGTAGGAAATTCAAATAATCTGCCTCACTAAAAGAAGTGTCTCCCTCTGTTTTTTTTTTCTTCTCAGTTTCAAGTTTGGTCTCTTCAATGTTTCTCTCACAGGACGGAACAGTGGGGCTGTGGTTAACACTTCTGCCTCACCACAAGAAGGTCCCCCCCTTTTATTCCGACAGGAGGCCTGTCAATGTCTGCATGTTCTCCTTGTGTCCGGGGGGGTTCACTGGTTGCCTACTGGAGTCCAAAAACATGCAAAAAAAGTTTTTCAAGACTCCAATTGCTCAGAATTGTTGTGTGAATGGTTGTATGTTTCTATATGATATGCTAATGAGTGAGTGAATGGTTATTTATCTCTATATGACATGTGAACAAGAGACTGAATGTTTGTATTTCTCAATATGATATGTGAACAAGAGAGTGAATGGTTTTATGTCTCAGTATGACATGTGAATGAGAAAGTGAATGGCTGTTTGTCCCTTTATGGGGCCCTGTGATCGACTGGCAATTGACCCTGCCTCTCTCCCATTGACAGTTGTGATTAGCTCCGGGCCTTCCATTACCCTTAATGCAGGATAATCGCTTATAGATCATGAATACATGAATGAATGAATGAATGAGTGTTTCTCTCATGACTTAAGAAGAATTTCTACTACTACAATGCTCTTTCTTATACATATATACGTTAGGGGCGGCGTAGCACAGGAGGTAGAGCGATTGTCTTTGGAACCGAACCTCCCTGGTTCGATTCCCCGCTCCTCTGAGTGTGTTGAAGTGTTTTTGAGCAAGACACTGAACCCCTAACTGCTCCCCTGGCGCTGGCAGACGGCAGCCAGCTGCTCATGGTTCAGCCATGATGGGTTAAATGCAGAGAATGAATTTCCCCAAGAGGGATTAATAAAGTATAAATTAAATTAAAATTATTTATATGTATGTATAAATGGCATTTGTAAACTTACTTAGCCAAAATAATGGTGCATTCAGTTCCCTTAACATCAAAAAAAGGTTCAAGCGATTTTCAGCTAAACAAAATAAAACAAACAATTAGGCGTTGTTTGGTTGGATTTTTGCTGTAACGCCTCCAGTCTCAAAAAAACCTGAAGGTGAGGAAATAAATTGGAAGGAAGAGGCAGGTGATAAATTAAAAAAAGTCTAAACCGGAGAACGGGAGAGGAAAGACAAGACGAAAGGAGACGATAGAGGAGAAACAGTGTCATGGTGTAAGTGAGATGGATAACATTAATTAGGCTGCAGTGAAAAGAGGTAGACCTGAACTGTTGCCCACACAGAGAAGCATGTGCATACTGGCACATCTTTACTTTTACCTTTAGGACACACTAATTTTGTCTCAAGGATGAAGCTGACAGATAAAGTAACACCCTCTTGTGAGTTTGGCACTTGTGTGTGTGTTTGTGTGAAAGAGAGAGAGAGAGAGAGAGAGAGAGAGAGAGAGAGAGCATGTGAGCGGACAGAGAATGTAGAAAGAGTCAGCTGGACTTCATGAATAAGATAAGGAGAGACAGTGTGATAGATAGTGACTCCTGCAAAACACACACGTAGACACATACCCACACACACACACTCTGTGACGACATGATGGGCTGTTTAGCAGGCTGCGCCGCATCCCTCGGTCTGACTGACTGAGAGAGAAAAAGAGAAGAAGGGGTGATGGTGGACAAGGGGTGAAAAGAAAGAAGGATAAGGAAGGGAGGCAGAACTGGGGAGAAGGGTCAACAGGCAGGTTGGCAAGGAGGCAGGGGTACGAGGAGACCGATGGATGAGAATAAAGTTAGAGGTGGAGTGTGAGAAGGTAAGAAAAGGAGAGAAGGAGTAAACAGAGGAGAGATGGGTGGCCAGTCATGCCAAAAGAGACAGACACACAGTCACAGATGCATATACACAAGCTTAAATCAGAGTCAAATATTCACTGAGGCAGTGTGGGAGGTTTTTAATAGCTGCCTCCACATTGTCAACGGTAAATGGATTCTATTTATATAACACGTTTTTACCTTGACGCAGCTCAGAGCAGCTTACCGTTACCTAATTTCCCCGATTCACAACTGTCGGTCTTACACTCGCAGGCTATTCCGCATTTATGCCACCTCATTCGGCGCAATTATGGGTTCACTGTTAACACCCTTCACTCATTTATTCATCCTCAAACCCTGCGCTGTCACCGGAATCTGTGCAGATCTGCAATGACAACGGGGCTAACACCTCCATGGTGGCTTTGCTTTGAAAAGTAATGATCATCTGTCCATCAGTTTTTTTATTTTTTTTCTTGTGTTTGACTATCTCAATTCAAAATTGCAGAACGGTCACAGAGCATCTTGCACTGGGGACCGTACTGAAAAGGGACAGTACAGCTCCCCTGCAGCATCACATAACCTACTGATCGCCTGCATTTCTGCAAAGACGAAGCACTGAGCAGAACCATGTGTGTGCATCACATCAATCAAAAGAAAAAGCACTGTGTGTGTCCCTTCCTCACTCAAACTAAACAAAAGTTCTGCTGACATCCTGTTTCTCCTCTTCGTTTACTTGAAAGCTGACAGACATTAAAACATTTATATCACTGCTAAACTGCAACATGCTAATGTTTATTCCATATTTGGCCCAAACTGTAGAAACCATAACATAAAAAAATATCTGGTCTCGTAAATATGAAAAGTAAGGCCCCTACCCCCATACAAACTTCCTTTGATGAACACATCACATAAAACACACATTCTGCATATGGTCTCAATGGTGTCAGGTTATAGAGCGCATTCACACCTTGCGGTTTCAAGGTGCTTTGCACAAGATAGCAGTCAACCTTTCATACACACTCACACATCTTTGGCATCAGAGCTGCTATGCATGGTGGTAAACCGGGCCATCGGGAGATGAGCAAATTGGGAGTTCTGTCTTGCTGAAGGAGACTTCAGCATGCAGCAGGAGGGGCCAGGTATTGAACTAACAACCTTCTAATAGGTGGAATGCCCGCTCTACCAAGTTACCCAGAGCTGCCCCAAAAAGGAACATGTCAAATCATTTTACTAAAATGGTTTTCAGGTTCATATTTTATTTAATTTTTTCCTTTTCACATTTTAATTTCTGCTCCATCGCCACTCTATTGGTAAAGCAAAAATAAAAATTAATTTCCAGGAGGCATCCTGACCAGATGCCCGAGCCACCTCATCTGACTCTTCTCTATGCGGAGGAGCAGCGGCTCTACTCCGAGTTCCTTCCAGATGGCCGAACTTCTCACCCTATCTCTGGGGGAGAGTCCGGCCGTCCTGCGGAGAAAACTCATTTCAGCCGCTTGTATCCGCGATCTTGTTCTTTTGATCACTACCCACAGCTCATGACCATAGGTGAGGGTAGGAACGTAGATTGTCTAGTAAATTGAGAGCTTTGCCTTCCGGCTCAGCTCCCTCTTCACCACGACAGACCGGTACAGAGTCCGCATCACTGCAGATGCTGCACTGATCCGCCTGTCGATCTCCCATTCCATCCTTCCCTCACTGGTGAACAAGACCCCGAGATACTTAAACTCCTCCACTTGGAGCAGGACCTCTTTCCCGACTCGGAGTGGGCACTCCACCCGTTTCCGGCAAAGCACCGTGGTCTCGGATTTGGAGGTGCTGATCCTCATCCCGCCCGCTTCACATTCGGCTGCGAACCCCTCCAGTGAGAGCTGGAGATCATGGCCTGATGAAGCCAACAGAACCACAGCATCTGCAAAAAGCAGAGACTTGATCCTGTGGCCACCAAACCAGATCCTCTCGACGCCCTGGCTGCGCCTAGAAATTCTGTCCGTAAAAATTATGAACAGAATCGGTGACAATGGGCAGCCCTGGCGGAGTCCAACTCTCACCGGAAACAAGTCCGACTTACAACCAGTAATGCGGACCAAGCTCTGACTCCGGGCATACAGTGACCGAACAGCCCGTATAACGGGGGTCGGTACCCCATGCTTCCGGAGCATCCCCCACAGAACTGTCTTTTGAGCCAAGCTTTGTCAGGCCCTTCACCTGGGACCTGTTTGCCTTGGGTGACCCTTCTGGGAGCATGAAGCCCCCGACAACATAGCTCCCAGGATCATCGAAAAATGAATTTATACATTTTAAATAAATATATATATGTGTACACTGTATATACATACAGATGCAGAGACCGAGATTCTGCTTTCGATGACTTCTGGCTTCATTGCCAGTCTGTTGGTAAAAAATATAAATGATGAAATTTAAATAAAGAAATAAAAAGAAGTCTTAAAAAAATACATATACACAGATTTGGGAGTATAAGTTTAAATTTTATGGTGCAGCTGCAAACCTGCCTGGCTGTGGAGGAAAGCCCATAATGTCATCAAGGCCCCCAAGCAACTTAGTCAGCAACTTAGCCTAGATCTGCTTGGACAAGTAAACCAGTTATCTGGCATGCAAAAGAGCAGGCTGATGACCAGAAGAATACCATCCCCCAGTCCAAGTATGGAGGGATGGGAGAAGAGGGGAGCGTCAGTGATGATGCCTAGCCTGTATTTCTGCAGCAGAGACTGGCAGTCTTGATATTGTGCCTTGCATCATGGATTCCCAAAAGTACTGGGCCATTTTAAAGTGGAATGTGATGCCTTCTGTTGACACATTCAACATCATTCATTCATTCATTCATTCATTCATTCATTCAGGACTAGGGAAGATTGTCTTTTCGGCAGAATTATTGGTGGAGAATATCAATACCAATCTCATTGATTCATTCTACTGCCACATGTGTGCTCCTTCATCCGCTCATTCATTCATTCGTTCATTCATTCATTCATTATCTATACCGCTCAAGTCAAGCAACACCTTGAAATATGAAGTAGCGGTGAAGGAGGGTTGGAGACACTGATCGTACTGTGGACTATGGACTATGAATTGGCGAGGATTTTACCAACATGCCTGACAAAAGTGGCTTTCCTTCTATGGGATAGCTTGCCAGCAGTCACCCAGGCGGGTTATGACCAGGCAAAGGAGAAATTACTAGAGGCTTTTGGTAAAAAACAGTTCCCTGACCATTTCAGAACAAGGCCCTCTGCCCGTCCATGTGCTCACAGAGAGAGCCTAGAGCTATATGCAGCTGAAACAAGTAAACTAGTTCAGGAAACTTTCCCTAGTCATGGGAATATAGCGCAGAAGGAGGAAACATTTTCCTTGTTTCTAGCTGAACTGGACCCTGCGCTGAGGGCTACATGTCACGAGCAGGGAGCTACTGATTTGGAGGAGGCCCTGTCCATTGCCGGCCGCTGCGGGATGGCCAGAGAGGCCTAGAAGATGGACTATGTCAGCGTACAGGTACGCCAGCCTCCCGCTGAATGCGGCACATCGACCACGGTGCACTCCATATCGGACACAGCCAACTTGTACTGAGCTACGGACATAAGAGAATTGCGTCTGGAAAATAGGGGCCACCCTACAATAACAGAGCCTTCTCCCCAAACAAGCAATGTCCCCGACCCTCCAACGATGACACACAGAGACAGTGGGGTGTGTGTGTTTCCTTTCCCTCAAGAGGGAGGATCCAGCGTACCAGTTGGGAAAAAAATATGTAGCTGATGTTGTGGCCCAAACACCAGCTACAGAGCCAATGGGTCCTCTGGAGGGCATAATGTTTGCAAGTAATGCCATGATACCAGCCAAGACGGAGCAGCCGACCTCATACATCAGGGGGATGCATCGAAGGGATAGAAATTGACTTATTGGTCGACTCCGAAACAACAGAGTTGTTCTCGCATGTCTGTTCAAGCCCAGCACAAGCAACCACTAAGCGCGGACTTTATTGCTGCACGAATTGTGAATAGGCAGACGCTTGACACCTTGGGTGCCATAACAGCCACTCTGCGCCTGGGTACGTCCTACCAGCAGCAGGTTTTCCACGTTATTACGGGGTCCACACAAACAGACCAGCGGGGCCTGGATTTCCTCGTCTCTCACCATGCCCTCCTGGACTACGCCCATGGCAAGCTGCAACTATGGGACACGGTACTTCCGCTGTCAAGTGGCAAGGACCTGATCCCGGAGTGCTGTAATGTCTCCATCGCCACTGATACACACTGCTACCGCTCTGTCAGGTGCTGGTGCCTGTGAAGGTATCCCCACTCGGGCTTGTCGATCAGCTCCCTGACTTTGTGGGCTTTGTCGGTCACCCAACCTCAACAGCAGCTGTGAATGTGTGGCACGTGCTCACATCGTGACAGGGAAAGGCAGGATTTCCACAGCCCAGGTGTTGAGCCCTACAAGTCAGGAAATTATGAGCGAAGGCATGAAACTGGAAGAATTATTCGCTGTGGATGAGTCCGACATTGTGTCACTCCCACAAGTTCCGACTGAGGTCTCTACCTCTGTATCCAGTACTGTCCCCGCTGTGTCACTGAAGGAGTCACCAGCGAGTCAGCGGCAGAAAGCGCCACTGACTGCCTTGCTGGTGGAATATCAGGGGCTATTTAGTGCACCAAAAGGAGGAACCGTCAGGTTGCCATTATTCAACACCTGCTGAACCTCACCTGAAAAGAGGGAGGAAATAGATGGGTGGCCGCATTGCCGGCAGAAGGGGTAATTGACAAGGGGTAAGGAAAGCTGCAGCCCCTGGGCCTCGTCAGTTGTCCTCGTAAAGAAGAAGAACAGTGAGTGGAGGTTCTTCGAATACCTGAAAGAGGAGCTTTCATCTGCCCCAGTCGTCACCATGCCGGACTTCAATATCCCCTTAAAGGTGTACAGCGGAGGCAGTTGGGGTTGTGTCAGCTCAGGACAGAGACGGACCAGAGCGAGTGGTGGTATATGCTAGCCAATCCCTCACTTCCCGAGAGAAACATTGGTCCACCTTTGACAGAGAGCTGTGGGCTATGATGTGGGCTGTGCGCCAATTCAGGCATTACAACGTTTCAGCTGCCTTTACCATCATTCTCACCACAAGTGTCTACTCGGCCTGCGCGCCATGTCTATTGATAAGGATCCTACAGGACGTTGAGCAAGGCGGATATTGGAGCTGGACCCATTTAACTGGGTTATAAAACACAAGGACGGGCAACAACATAGTAATGCTGATACCCTTTCACAACGTCCGTGAGACCCCGAGGGCGGTGTGGTCAAAAGATGACCACCCATGTTAATGCCATAGGCAAGATTTTGAATCTTCCACAGAAAGCAGAAGTTTGGTATGTGGTGGTGGCTGAGTAGTGACAGAGTAAGGACAGAGGAAAATAAAGAGGAGTCGAGAACTGGTGTCTCCGCGCTTGTTATTTGCTGCGGCACGCAACACAGGCAACTTTCGCTAACCCTCGGTTACAGCATCATGGCCTCAGATTTGGAGGTGCTGATGAAATTTTAACTATTGCAGCCATTAAATTGCTGTAAACTCTCATTGTATTAATCTTTGAATGACATGAATCCATCGATAATTATTTAATCAGAGTACATTTCAGATTGATACATGAGCAAACCCTCACTCATAACAAGAGAAGTAAATGGCAGGAAAATAAATAAATAAATAAAAATCAGCCAAACATCTTCACTTGATCTGGGTGACCCAATGACTCAAACAAATTCTATTTACTGCTCATCTTGTTCAAAAGTTCTCTGAAAAAGCACAGAGCAAACTTCAAATCCCCCAGACCAAACTAATCGCCTGTCTTCCCCCACAAGACATATTTGTACTATGGAGGCCGTGACTCAGAGGGAGCCTCCCGGCTCCGAACATTTTTGATAAGAACATCATCTGGGATGATTTAGGAGGAGGGCATCTTGGATGTTCACCACAGAAAACAGCTCACAGAAAACAGCTCAGAGGTAGGACAAGTTTAATTAAGTTCGCACTAAGATATGGTAAACTTTTCCATGTGTAGAGCTTTGATGCGACAAGGTGCTTCCAACATAGCAACACTGTAATTACTGTGTTCTACAAGACTGTTGGAATGAAAACAAAGCCCTGGATCTGGATGGCCACAGTTATAGCTGGCATAAGCAACATGGTACACAGTGCTTTAAATTATACTGCCAACAGGAAACTCGAAAAAATCTAGTAAACTGAAAAACAGGTTGATTTAATGAGTTAAATTTACAGATTTTTTTAATCTAACTCTGTTTTTAAAAATATTGGTGTGTTGAGATGGACATTCCTGTGGAATGCAAGAAAAATGCATGTGTTTGTGTGTATTTGATAACTTGACTATTTGGGATGAATATAAAATGAAGGTCTCATTACATACACAGTATTTAAAAATGGGATTGTTAAAAAAAACTTTCACTGGAGCAATACAAGGAATCAATAGTTATCAGTGGATGACATAACAAGCATAGTGCGTGCGATCTAATAAAAACGCAAGAGATTGAGAAAAATTAGAGACATACATTAAAAAAATACATGCAGGCTTATTTGGCTGGGAAAAAAAAAATGCAAACGCTCATGAATAGATTTTGTTTTGAGTGTTATTTGTCCATGTGTAGACAGTAAAGACTCAACCTTGTGAAGTGAAGATGTCACCAAAAAACGGGTGGTAGGTTGAAAGGTTTTACAGCCAGCAAGTGAACAATTTCATTTTTTTCCTCCCTTGAAGTCCTTGTGACCAGCAGCAGACTGGTGCCCAGCTTGTCTCTGAGTCACCACAGGGATCAAACTATTACTACAAGCAATGCGGCACCCTGCTGCCAGTGGAGCTGCATTTTCCTAATAGTCCGTCACCCTGGTAGAAGTGGGTCAGCAGGGGGTGAATGAGAAACGGGACAGTGGTTCTCGATTTGATTCTCTTAAATCGGCTCATATTTGTCTATTATTTGACATAAGGTATTTTAGTCACTGTGCCACAAAACATAAAAAAAAATCAAATCAAGCCTGGGGAATTACCTGACTATTTATCATGAAACCACACTAGGCACCGGGTCAACTGTGGTTCTCATTAACCAACTGTTTTCAGAAATCTTGTTTTGATCTTTGACAGTTCTTATTGCTTCATCAAATATATCCAACTGTTCTGATCTTAAGAATAACTAGAAATCAGTGGCAGATTCCAGAACTCAGTACTAGTCACAGTGTTCTTGCCATGAATACCGTAACTATACTGACGAGACATGTTCCTTCAACCCTCTGCCATCTGTGGCGGCGAGACTCTGGCAGAGAAAGACTGAAAATAATCCATCAGGCACTCTTGTAAATGCAAAACCCATCAGTCAAATCTTCCAAAAAAAGAATAGTTTCAGAAAGATGCAAGACAGATGCATGTGCATGTCTCATCTCTGGCCCTTCTCTACCTTGCGTCATTCTCACACACACACACACACACACACACACAAACACACACACACAAACACACACACACACACACACACACAAACACACACACACACACACACACACATACAGTTTTCCATCACTGCGACAATACTCGTATACTTCCCCTCTGAAAGACCATCCTTGGTTCTAATACCACCCTGGGCACGGTGTGTGCAGAGGGGGTTTGTGCTTATTTACTAAAAACAAAAGTAAAGGTTCCATTGAAAGTCTGAACCGGAGAATGGACGGTTCTGAAAGGAACAGGAAGGAAAGGGGGAAAAAAGAAGTGCAAAAACAATTGTTAATTAATGTTACGTAACCCTCCCTTCCTTCTCCCACTGCCCCCTTTAATTTTGTTATTTTTACTTCCTTCTCCAATAATTAAGGGGTGAGCCCCTTCTTTTCCACAACAATGTATCTCCACTGGAACAGAATACCCGTACAACAGGGCCCACTCTTGGGTATTCTGTACAAATTTCATGTACCTTTAAAAAACAAAATGAAGCTGATTTCAAAGCAGAGTCACCAAGTACTTCCCATACAATGAAAAAAAAAACAATAAAAAAAACTTGGTAAGGAGTTAACAGCTGGCAATGAAAAGAACAGGCCTATAAGATTATGCAATGGGATCATAAAACAATAAAACCGAAGCCATGAAGCAGATATAAAGGTCGAGGATGCAGATTTAGTACATCTTCAATAAAGGAATGTAGAATTGGCAGCAAGTGTTTTGTTGACTGCCCTGGGAACCGTGTATGTTGTGGATCATGAGTCAGTTTATGTGATGCGTCATGCGTTTAACAAAAACATTTTAGAATTTTCATTCACAATCTATTTCGTTATCGTGCCATTTCTAATCCTTCTAAGGTATTTGATAATGATACTTTTTCTATCACCGGGGCTTTATATGTATGAAGAGCGAGTTGTTGCAATTTCAGGGGTACACTGGGCCTTCAGTATGCAATGGTATTCAATATAATGACGAATGTAAATAATATAAAAGTTTTATATACTGTTGAGAGCACAATAGCGCTTTTTGTTATTTCTGATGATGCACTTTCATCTGTCTTGTGAAGCTCGACCGTAATCATTTCAGTCATGTGGCATGTGTTTTTTTTTCTTCAGAAAAGCATGGATTATCACCACTGTACCGCAAAATTGTTGATTAATGGTTAAATATTAACACTTACACGTACACTTAAACTGGTCCCTTTTGAAACTGGTATAAATTTTGTTTGTGTTGCACAAACAAAATCAAATTCATGTCTTATAGTGCCAGTTCAGTCCAGTCAAGTCAAGTCAAGTCAAGTCAAGTCAAGTCAAGTCAAGTCAAGTCAAGTCAGTTAATTTGTATGGCGCCAAATCACAGCAAAGTTTTCTCATGACATTTTACGTTTGAAGCAGATCTGGACCACATACAGCCCATGACAACACATTTCTCTTGCAGGGCTCAAGACAAATTTGAAAAACGGCAAACTTGACTGCAAAGTCCCTTTCTTTGAATCATCACAAAAGCTGGAACTGCGTTGCCTCTAAAACTTTGCAGGAAAGAGGGCAAGCATTGTTGCCTCCAGTGAGGGGGAATCAGTAGCTGTTCTAGTTTGGTCCGCGCAAATGGTTCCTCAGGAAATTAAGCAAAATAAAAGGCTTGTAGATTAATTTGAGTGTTGAGGCAACAGTTGCTTTCAGAATAGTTCAAAGAACTCAGTGATAAGAACTGTTCAGCTCAAATTTCATCCCAGGAACTCCCATCCTCCAGGGGATTTCATAGCTTTGCATTCGCACAAGCAGTAAAGGGGCCTGTGACACGTACCTTAAAAAACATACTCAAGCAAAAACCACTGTGAAGAATTGGAGGACAACACAAACTACAAGGAAAGCAAAGTTGCATTAGTATTCTGCATGGCAAGAAACATAACCACTGACTATCAGATTGGTTCAAAATGTTTTTATTGTAGCCTTACACTGCTTCGCCATTTGAAAAAACGTACTTACTTACTGTCACAAAAACAGGCGACAGTTGACCCAGTATCATTTTAGTGACAAACCATAAAAGGATAATCCAGTGGTGCTTCACGTTTAAATGCCCCCCCCCCCATGATGCTGTAAGTGGCAGACAGGAATCAAAAACCTGGGGGACTCATGTGAGTTCGAGAGAAAACAGTAGCAGCGGTGATGGTGGTGGTTTTCACTAAAAATCCTCACCCTCCTACAAGGCTGTAATCACATTTTTATAATTGACATATTTGCAGATAGCTCCCAGACACTGGTTAATAGTTGTTCAAATCTGCCGACTGCCAGCTTCCTCTTTCTTCATGCGCCCAGATAATCATTGCTGCAAAGCAATATCCGCCTGGTGAATCCTGATTTCAAACCACTGTGTGTGTGTGTGTGTGTGTGTGTGTGTGTGTGTGTGTGTGTGTGTGTGGGTCTGCGCATGCATATCAGATTTAGTCTATCAAAGCTATGCAATGACCAGCTCAAATAATGCCGGGTGTAAAGTTTTAGTACACCACCTGTGAAAGTAGCCCTGTTTACAGAGGGCTGTTTATGTCTTGCTGATGTCGAACACTAACAAATGAATATTCACCTTTAGACAACTCTGATATAGCAGTGGGGTGATAGGGTGAGGGGTGGGAGTGTGGGGAAGAATGATTACAGCGCCGGGAACATTTTCACATCCTATCTTCAATTTCTTTTACCACTTTTATGGTCATATGAAAAGGCAAGAAGGCGCAGTGGTTAGCGCTTCCGCCAGACACCAGGCAGGTCCTTGGTTTGAGTCAGAAAGGGGGCCTTTTCTGTGTAATATTTGCTCTTTCTCCCCATGTCTACGTGTGATTCCTCCTGCTTCTCGGGTTTCCTCTCACATGCCTACAATCATGCAGTAGGGTCATTGGAGACCCAAAAATGCCCAAATATGTAAATGAATGAGTGAATGTTTGTTCGTCTCTATATATGGCCAGTCCAGGGTGAACCACGCCTCTACCAAATGACAGCTGAGATAGGCTCCAGGCTCCTGAGTACAGGACTGATGACTAATGAATGACTGAATAAATGGCAATATGCCTGGAATAGACCAGTGAAAAAATACAACTTGTAAATGTCCATAATAAATCCACATATGCCCACATATATGGGCAACAAACACAGTGATCTCTCTAATGTATTTCTGATGCCTCCCCTCTCATTCTTAAAATGTGCAAAAAGCAACTCTTCCAAAAAAAGAGAAAAAGAGTTAATACACTTCCTAAAAGTGGAGTAAGTTTGGATATGGCAGGCAGTGAACTAACATGACAGACTGATGAGATTATGTGTGAGCTTAGGACATCTTGTAAATGATGAGCATGACAATTCGTCTTCAATATGCGTTGCAGGATCTGAAAGGTAACCTCCTGTAATGAATACACCTTCATCTAGGTTTTTTGATAAGGAATGAATGAATGAGGACATGAAACTGTATCTGATCATCCAAAAATGCTGAAAGAGGCCAAACGAATGATCACCAGCCAATTACTCATCTTCCTCTCCCACGAACACGGGCAAAAATGGTTCCCTCCTTTCTAATTTTGACACTGTATATTTTCACTCTGCGACGGACGAATGCCAGAGTGCAAATAAAGATAAATAAATATATGAACAAAAACACTGTCCTTAACATGTCAATATATTTCACGCTACTTATCCCCTGAAAGGGATTGGCCTCTAATTGGGAACTGGGCTTTTATTCAAAATTATAATTTTCACTTTCTTTTGCTGACATTGCGGAAATCCCTTGATATTTGCCATTTTATTAGGATAAGTGCAGCATCATTTCACATTTTGCTTGAAATCTGTAAATCTTAAAGTAATGTCAATACAAAAAAGGATTTCCCTAAAATGGGAGACCATTGGAACGCTCCTGCTCTGCCTGTGTCTGGGATGAGGATACTAGAACCCCATTTTGACGTCACTCAGGAACATGTACTGGTTTTTAATCACAGGCAGACTGGTTATCCGTTTACGTCGCCTATCAGCCTTCTATTGGGCAGAGAGAAGCAAACGTTTCATATTTAGGAATAAAAGAGTGACTGTTTTCCTCAGAGCTGTTAAGCGTTGACTGTGGAATAAAAATGTCCTCTCTGTCGTTTAAATTATGGAAGAAAAAAGGCAGTGCTACCAGAAGAACAGGAGCGACGTGAGAGGGAGATTGTCTTGAGTCAAAAGGTTATGATGGAACAATCTCTCAGAGGAGATAGTGTTACGCAACGGTCCACGATGCCTTAACAGAGCCTGCTGTACTGCAGCAATACACTACAATATTAATGCTATTCTTTGCATGAATACAGAAGTATGACAGACACAAGTGGCTGGGGATCGATCCTGACTTGAAAAATCACATGGGAAACAAAAATGCATGAATGGTGCTCCGTACATACGGTAAATTATAATTTAGTGCAGGCAATCATTTGAAAAGGCGGTGGCCATACAGTGCCACTTAGAACTGCGAAATTAGAATTTCATGTTTTAAAAAAGAGGCTCATTACAGGTTACGTGCAGCTGTGTTTCTTTGTCCAGCAATATCAGCAAGCTAATAGACTCGCTAAATAAATAAATAAATAAATAAATAAATAAATACATACATACATAAATAAATAAATAAATAAATAAAATTAAAATTAAAATGAAAAAAAATTGGTGCTCTTGTCCCCTCAGTTATTTTTGACATGAGTGTGTTCATTAAAAATTATCATTTCCGGCTTTGGGTTTGGTCTTCCTTTCTACTACCCTCTTCCCTCTACTCTGACCTTTTGATGTGAAACACTCGGGTCCTGCCTGTATCTCAATTTATACACATTTAAGCATAAATCTGAGCTCATAAATCCGGCTCTTGGCTGACAAATGCTGGCACAGCATGTCTGAATCATGCATATATTTCAGTATATCTGACATCCAGGTACAACCAAGTGGGAGCACTGGAAAGATATGAGGGAATAGGGGTGTAAAGGATTTGAGTAAGAGAGGACATGTGAAGGGCACAAGACAAACTTGAGTAATGTCTGTTGAGATTTAGGAAAAACTGATTGGGATGGATGAAACGACAGTGACTATGGGGAGAAAAAGAAGCTTGAAAGCCAGGGAGCAACCAGAATACATTCATTCATTCTTTCACTCATTCATTATCTACACCACTTATCATGCACTCAGGGTCGCGGGGTGAGGGTTTTTGCACTCTGGAAGAAAACCAGAGAACCCAGAAGAAACACATGAAGACTCAGAAAGGCCACCTGTTGGCATCGTAACAGGGACCTTCTCAATGCGAGGCAGAAGTGCTAACCACGACACTACTGTCACGCCCGACCAGACTGCATGTGTTGTAAAATTTGAAAAAAATCCAAATTAAACACAGGTATTTAAGGAAAAAAAAGGTTTAATAAGTAGGTCTACTCTTGACAGCTTTGTGTGTCAAAACTAGGAATAAACTTTTGGGAGCAATAAATCTTTCAGATCTGTCAGATTCGATGTGCCATCAGTGAAATCTTAGCCTGTCCCACACTTTTCAGAACTTTTCAGGGGCCATTTAGTAAATCATAGTGTTTTGATCAGTTCCGGTGATAAAACCTTTTCAGGTGTTTTAATCCATTAAGTATTTAACTATTCACATGACTCTATCAGGCGACCTGCTTATTATGCTTCATGTGGTATACCTGCTTAATAATACCACTGTATTTCATTGGCAAGGCTCTAGACCACATTCGTATATCAACCACAAGTGACCTGGCTCCAAATGCGCCATTCCAAGCTAAGATTGTAAAGTACTCATGATGTATTCAAGGATGGCTTTTAATGTGTTTCATTGTTGAAAAAATAAACAAACGGTCTGTACTATTTACCGAAAATGTGAACATTGTGGTTTGCTTAAGATGTCCTAAGCTCCAGGCTTGCTTTTTTCTTGTGCCAACGGAAAGAGGACAGAAGCAACATTAGAACCGCATGTAAAGTATACACTTAAAACACTATATATATATATATATATATATATATATATATATATATATATATATATATATATGTATACATAAATAAATAAGGACATCACACAGGATGAGTCCAAAAATAAGAGTCCAAAATAGAGCCTTTACATTTGAATGTGTTTGTTTAGACATGTTTTATCCATGAATTAGATAAAGGATTCTCATGCGAGTGTCTCGGAATTTTCCAGACTGGCGCTTGACAGTTTTTTTTTACCATACTCCACAGTCAATTTTTTTCTATCTATTTCTTTTTCACCTATTTCTTTTTTTACCTTCATTAATTACCCGAACCCACTTCAGAGTTATTTCATTTTTCTCACAAGACACTCACACGGACGAGTGAGAATGCAGAAGCGGTAGAGCGTTGCGTTCAACGTGTCAGCTGAGGCAGAGAGTGAAGTCAAGCACATTACCCCCTTTTTAATCAGATTTGCCGGGTGCAATGTTAAGTTTCTCATCCCCTAATGCAATATTCACAGACAATTTTGTTCTACCTTGAAATGAACAAACAGGATTATTATCATACTGACTTTTGTCTGCCATGGAGAAATTGGTAATAATGGCTGACACACATTACTGGGCCTCCTCCTGTCAAAATGTTGGATAAATGCTCCTTAGTGCCAGATCTAGGCTCCAGAGTCGGGATTGGAACAGTCCCAGTGAGCAAGATAAGATAAGATAAGATAAGATACGATATGATAAGATAAGATAAGATAAGATAAGATAAGATAAGATAAGATAAGATAAGATAAGATAAGATAAGATAAGATAAGATAAGATAAGATAAGATAAGATAAGATAAGATAAGATAAGATAAGATAGTACATTATTGATCCCCATAGGGGAAATTCCTTTGTCGCAGCAGTGCAACAATAACAGTACCAAAAAAGACAACATATAAATAAGCACAAAACAATTAAAAGTAAATAATGTCAGTGATTAGGTAACAGTCATGTCTTTGAATATTATCCACAAACAAACAAATGACTCCAGTCAGAACATTGGGGAATGCCAATTAGGAAATGGATTTAAATATCATGGCCCTGTAATTCAATCGCTCAAATTCTAAATGGCAACCCTATTAAAAAGAAAGAAAACAGGATTGTGGTGAATATTGGAGTCCTGACCTAAGCTTGTGAAAAGTACATCCAAATAAAACAAACAAGATAGGTAAGACAAGGGCTGCCTACAAATTGTTAAGCAGGTGTTGGTTCACCACCAACAAAGAAAAACTCCAACAAGCACCAGAGAACTTTGACTTTTGACATGACTCATAGTGAGGAATGGTCAGAAGAATGGCTACATTTTAAATGTCGAATCATCTCATGAGGTTGCAGTGTCATAGCAAGAAGGCGCCATGCAAATCCCTGTGTTCATTATTTTGGTTAATATTGATTAGCAATTTAGGGTGTCCAGTTAATCTACAGGAAACCATAGGAGACCTATGGTTGTGAGGCAGCAATCCTAACCACTTCCCCACAGTAACGTCCACATGCATTAAAGTTAGTCTGCATGTTGTAGTTTTAAGAGGAAAGAATGGAATATAAAACATAAAAAAAAACAAATTTCCTCGGGAGTTTGTTTTTCACTTTGTGGCACGCCAGTTCATCCAACTCAGGAGGACACAATGCTTTTTATGCGTTTTAGCCTGTCACCCTCCCAGTCTACTGTCGGTCCAGTCCACCTCCCCTTAGCAGCACTCAAACCATTCCCATCTTCTCCCGTTGCAATACAACAACTCACAACTTCCCAGTTGTCTGTGGCTGCATTCTGGTCCAGAAACAGAAAAACTGTGACATAATAATCTTCAGTAACTGCCTCTGAACCTGGTAGAGAAAAGGTCAAAGCTGATGGCACATGGGAGGAGCAGGTTTTAAGAGCAGGTTTTAAGTGATACTATCAGTTGTACTGACAGGTTATCTTGAGGGAGGAGTTTGTTGTGAATTGGTCGAGATCTGGGTTAAAAACTACTGCCATTGGTGCCGATAACCTACAGGGTACCAGTGGAAATTGAGCTACTGTGGGTCAAAGAAGGAGAGAAGTATTGCGTGTTCTGAAGCAGAGAGAGAAGAGGAAAGGCAAGAGTCTGGGACAGAGAGGGACTTTGAATATTGGGACGATTAAAGTAAGAGGTAGAGTAGGTTGACATGATGCAAAGAGGGAAGGTGGATATACTGTGTGTCCAGGACAGGTGGAAAGGTAGTAAGGCTAGAAGCTTAGGAACAGGTTTTAAGATATACTATCAGTTGTACTGACAGGAAGAGAAATGGAGTAGGTGTTATCTTGAGGAAGGATTTTGTTAGGAATGTTCTGGAGGTGAAAAGAATGTCAGATAGACTTATGAGTCTGAAACTGGAAATTGAAGGTGTGATGCTCAGTGTTGTTAGTGGCTATACCCCATAAGTGGGATGTGAGTTAGAGGAGAAGAAGTTGTGGTATGATATAGATGAAGTGAGGCAGAATATCCCCAGGGATGAGAGCGTGGTAATTGGTGCAGACTTCAATGGACATGTTGGTGCAGACAATAGGGGTGATGAAGAAGTGATGGGCAGGTTTGGGTATCCAGCATAGGAACACAGAGGGACAGATAGTGGTAAACATTGCAAAAAGGATGGAAATGGCTGTAGTGAATACTTTTTTCCAGAAAAGACAGAAACATACAATAACTTGCAAGAGC
>CAAKHD010012891.1:0-78280 GCA_901007705.1 Fistularia tabacaria | reverse complement strand
CGAGGGGAGGGGGAGGGGGGGGGGGGGGGGGGGGGGATCCTAACTCACGTACACGCACACACACACACACACACACACACACGCTCTGCAAGAAGAGAATAAAGTGTGTCGGTTTTTTTTTTCTTTTCTTTTTTCTTTTTTCCTTTTTTTTTTTGTTTGTTTACTCACGGAAGGAGAGGAAAAGCAAACAGCCGGCCACTTTGCGCCCGACGTGACGGCCGCTCGACGGCATTCCTGCAAAGTGGATGCGGAGGGAAGGTGGAGAGAGGAAAGAGAGAGGGAGAGAAAAGAGAGAGGGAGGGAGAGAGAGAAAGAGAGAGAGAGAGAGAGAGAGAGGGGGATCGCTGTCGGGTTGGAGGAGGAGGAGGGGGAGAAAATACACACAACTGGGCTTTTCCTCTTCAGTTTGGCGGAAAACGGGGGAGTGGGTTCCGTCTCCTTAGTGGGCGGCCGGCGTCCCCCCGGCAAGCCGTCCGAGGCGCAGGGACGCGCTCTGCCGGCTGAACACGGAACACGACCCCCCTCCTCCTCCTCCAGCCCGCCCTCACACTGCTTGCCTTCCTGTCACCTCGACTCCCTGCCCTCCTTTTTTTCTCTCTCTCTCCCCTTCTTCTTCTGTTTGTTTTTAGGTTTGGGGGTTACCTTTACTTTGTACTTGTTTATTTTTGGTGCGAATGATTCGAAGGCAAAAAAGGGGAATATCCGTCATGCTGAACTTTTCTCAGCTAAATCGGCCATTTGGCTGAGCCGGAAAACGAAGGGCCGAAATGAAGGGGATGAGAGTCCGGTGTCAGTTTTGAAAGCACTGACCAAGACTCGCCTAAAGATGGAGTTCAATTTCTTTTTGTTCACCGGCAACTTGGAGGAATTCATTTCTCCCTGAGCGATAGGAGGCATTTTGTGTTCCGTCAACAACCATGACCAGTTCATTTTCCCATTCTAAGTTGATCTCCTGCCACTGACAAGCACTGAGTGTCGTTATGAGTTCTCTCTGAATGGATGCCTGTCAAACCCCAATGTTTCATGAAAGGGAATTTTTAAACTCAAACTCTTCTTCTTCTTCTTCTTCTTCTTCTTCTTGAAGTGTTGTGCAACCCCTCTCTATTCAAATGGGTTGCAATCTTAGCATTTCGGATCACTTCGTAAGATGTTGAGGACTTGCTCATGGAGCGCAGGATGGAATACCTTTATTGACGATGCCACACGAAATGTAGTTTTTAACAGCTATATCTGCTAATTACCGAAAAACAGCATCGGACAATAACTCTTTAATGGAACTGACAAGAAGAAGAAAGTGCGTGTAGTTTACCAAAAAGCGATGATGAAGAAGATTCCATCCATCCATCAGCTGACGTTTATCCGCCACTCATGGTCGGCAGACAATCGCAGGGCCACGTACACAAACCGGCAACCATTCACTCTCTCACTCGGGGGAAATTTTCCAATGAACTTGCTGCATGTTTTTGGACCGTGGGAGGAAACCAGAGAACCCAGATCCCACACAATCACGGATAGAACATGCAAACTCC
Organism: Fistularia tabacaria; assembly: GCA_901007705.1. Lineage (NCBI taxonomy): Eukaryota > Metazoa > Chordata > Actinopteri > Syngnathiformes > Fistulariidae > Fistularia > Fistularia tabacaria. The sequence goes on along the minus strand of CAAKHD010012891.1, from coordinate 76,751 downwards.
ACACAGAAAGGTCCCCTTGTCGGAATCAAACCGGGGTCCTTCATGCTGAGAGGCTAAGGCGCTAACCACTGCGCCACCGTTATCAGTTAGTAAGAATGTATGGAATCGCTCATGGAGCTCAGGATGGACTATCAATACTGACAATACCACACAAAATTTATTTTTTAAGATAAGATAAGATAAGATAAGATAAGATAAGATAAGATAAGATAAGATAAGATAAGATAAGATAAAATGATACTTTATTGATCCCCATAGGGGAATTTCGGGTGTTGCATTCATTAAATTTATAAATTAAATAAATGTATTTGTGTCTTAGTTTTTTTTTTGTTACTTTACATAATGATCATTTATTACTATTATTAATAATAATAATTTGACGGTTTTATCAGCAGCAGTAGCAGTAGTAGTATAAATATTATTGATATTATGTTCTATATTTTTATTTTTCTATTATAGCATTAATGTATGTCTTATATGCCTATATTTATAAATCATGATGAAAAAATACATGCTTGATTTTTTTCTACAAAATTAAGAGTGCCCTGAGACTCAAGCTGGAGATTAGAGATAGGATGAGATAAGATAAGATAAGATAAGATAAGATAAGATAAGATAAGATAATACTTTATTCATCCCCATAGGGGAAACTCGGCTGTTGCTAACAGGTATTTATATTAATTACCGAAAAACAACAAATAACAACAAACCGTCACTGAAACAAACAAGAAAAAGAAAGCGTGTCCTCTGGCAGGGACCAGTTTTATGCATGAAAATGTTTCCGCGGGCTGGTTCGAGGCGCCAGGGGTTCGAGCTTTTGTCAGTAACTGCTTTTGTTCTTCAAGTTGACATTATTTTCTTTCGAAAAATTGCAAGGGCTCGTCTCTTAGCGCGGAGTGTTTTGTTTGAATGTGGCGAAGCAGTTTTGAGGGTTTCATAGCTTCATTAGCTAGCCGTTCACCGCAAATAATAACTAGCGAGCACGAAACTTGTGGGTCACCTGTTGCGATGAACCAATAACTCAGGTAGGAATCTTGATATTTTCTTTTAAATGCAGCTTTATGCAGTCCGAAACGCTTCTCGTTTCCTACCGAAGAAGCTCTCCAGCAATTTTTGTTTCTGGCTCATATTTTTCTAAGGGCTAGCTAGCGGTAGCTGATGTGTGAAATGGCACGACAGAGTTAAGGCGAAGGCGGAAACAGTCGTTTTTCAAAATAAGATCTAATGAAAAAAACTATCATTTGTACCAAGAGAGATTTTCTTTGCGGACCGGTACCAAATTATCCGTGGAACGGTACCGTTTGTTGTGGACCCCTGATGTAGAAGATGATGAAGAAGATTCTCTTGACTTCTGCCTGTGGTCGTCTGGTCTTTGAGTAACTTTGAGTCGATTGCGATGGTTGTTGATTCTCCAAGACCATGAAGCGTCAATAACAAATAGCCCTCATTTTTTCAATCTGCATTTTTAACCGCGTTCACTCATGTCCTAATGATTGTATGAGTTTGTAAACTCAAATCAGATATGTGACAAGTTCAGACCATGACAGCAGCGCAGATACCTCATGCATGCAAAACAGTAAAAATAAACAGCAAAATATATGTCCTTGTATTTGCCGCAACTTTTTTTCTCACGCTTTTGAACACGGCAGGTACAACAACGACGCAACTAATTCATGGGCCTAACTAGCTTCACACCAGCATATTTAGCCTCGTCACATCGGACAGGTAGAAACGACACAAGTGACGTTGAGAGCGACGACGAAAGAGAGACGAAGTGTGTGACGGAGGAATTTTGAGGCTGTTTCATTCCCACATCTAAGAAGACGACTTCAGAGGTTTTAGAGAGCAGTTTAAAGATGAAGATAGCGATCAGTGACTTTTCCTGGTGGGCTACTGCATTTTTTATTTTCTTAACCAGACAAATTACGGGCTTTCTACGGAAAAAAGCATTTACGGTACGTATTAAATTGATTCAGATTATCTCATGTTACAAAGGGATACTTGCGGCTTTCTCGACACAGATGGCATATATATGTACAACTTTTAATTTTTTTTTTTCTAATTTAGAGCGTGGCACATGTTAGATGTTTTGAAGAGAAGGTCAGAGAAGTCAGACTGAGACGGTTGGGTCATGTACAGAGGAGGGATGGAGAATATATCGGTAGACGGATGCTGGAATTGGAGCTGCCAGGCAGGAGGTCTAGAGGAAGACCGAAGAGAAGATTAATGGACGTACTGAGTGAGAATATGAAGTTAGTTGGTGTGAGAGAGGAGGATACAGAGAATGGAGATGGAGAAGGTTGATTCGACCCCTGAATGGAAAAGACGAGAGGAAAAGAAGAAGAGTGCGTGCGGCTTATATTAAGGTACGCTCGATCGGCCGAATATTACGGTAGGTTGTCCTTCACTCACCTTCTCTGGCTCGCAAAACGGTTCACCGGATCCTCCGGCAGGTGTTCGGCTGCTGGACTGCTTGCTGTTGATGTTTTCCACCAGCATTAAAATCCACGCCGAATCATTTCCAACAAAAACTGACTGTAGATAGATAGATAGATAGATAGATAGATAGATAGATAGATAGATAGATAGATAGATAGATAGATAGATAGATAGATAGATAGATAGATAGATTTTTGTACAGTTATTTATAGATATACAGCCATTTACACAGATGTATAGATTATTCACTAATGTTGGAGTCACTTCACTGTATTTTTCACTTAATTTTTGAGCTTATTTTTATTTTACCTTTTATATATTTATTTTTGTTTTAATGCAGCCTCGGAGGGGTGGGGGGTGGGGGCGGGGGCACAAGCCAGTGTCTCTTTGAGCCAGTCCCAAGTCCGCATAAATGCAGAGGGTTGCAAAGTTTATCGAACAGTTCCTGCACGCGGCGTTTGTTTATTCCCGAGTTCTCTTTCTCTGATGCTTTTGCCTCCTGCCATCGCTTAAGCAGAGATTATCAACAAAATGTGGTTTTATTTATCTGCTCTGCTGACTGGTCAGACCTTGATATGAAGAGTCTGCAGCGCCTAAGTACATAAAAGTAGTTTTACGTTTTATTATTATTTCGTATATACGTAGAAACTCACCTCCTCCTCTTCCTCTTCTCTCCTCAGTGAAGCTTCGAGTGACACAAACCAACGTCAACGTCAAATCACAGCGAGAAGGTCCACGGTTTAGTCTGACAGGGAAGCTTTTTCTGTGTGGACTCTGGTTCTTCTACTCCCTGTGTTTGCGTAGGTGTTCTCTATAAATTCCCCAGACATATGTATGAATGGTTGTATGTCCAAGTGATTTGCAAATGAGGGAGTGAATAGTTGTGTGTCTTTATATAATTCGCGAAGGAGAGAGTGAATGTTACCCTGCCGCCTTGCCATTAGGGGGTTCAGTATCTTGCCCAAAGAGAGTAAAAGCGAGAAATCTAACCGTCAACCTCTCGGTCGGAGGGACAATCGCGGTCGCATTTCACGACAGCGACCAACGGCATGATAGCGGCATGATAGCGGCATGATAGCGGCACAACTCTGATGAAGTGGACCGAGAAGCAGTGTCGTATTTTGAGAGAGAATATATTTCTATGTTTGTTTATCCGACACATGCTCACATTGCAGCCCGCAGGACAACCCCGATAATCCTCGCCACTTGTATTTTCGCGATACCCTGCGGTCTCTGGGTTTCGGCAGTTTTTGGGAGGACTTTTTTCCGCTCCGAGCCCCCCCACCACTTCCCCAGGGGACTGTTTCCCTTCAATGAAAGTCAGCAGGAGCGGCTCCGAGACACCCAGAGCGATCACATCTCTCTCGGTTTTCCAGACATAAAGCTAGCGTGGCGACCCAATGAGCCAATTGAAGCTCAATCTAGCAGCATTTCGTATTCACTTTGGTGAGTTTGTCGCTCTGCGGCTTTAAAAAACAAATCCAAAGAGAAAAAAGAGTCCAAGGTTTTCAGGGCGGACCCATGGACTTTGTGGACATATCGCCATGTTTATTTAAGAAGAACATTTTAACAGTAGCATCTCCTTGTGAAAGGTCCGCACCCGAGGCAAGGTTTGTTTTTCTGTATTAAATGCCGTGTATTTTCCATCTGCCCATTTTGATAAACAATTAATTTGCTCCTCACATTTGACTTTGCACAAAGTAGCTAAAATGAAATGAAAAACGTCTCAATGGGTGCACAGTGTTTTCATATTACCGGGTGCATATCGATGTATTATCAGGACAATATATGTTCCGGCGAATGAAAAATCCTATTTCGCAACATTTATTGAGGGGTTCCGGCGCGTCACTTGTTTATTCCCATGTTCTCTTTATCTGGTGCTTTTGCTTCCTGCGATTGCTTGAGCAGAGATTATCAACAAAGTGTGGTTTTATTTTTCTGCTATACTGGCTGGACTGACCTTGATATAAAGAGTCTGCAGCACCTATAAACGAAAAAATAGTTCTGCTTAATTGTTATGATATACATAGGAAAACAGCCGTCACCTCCTGCTCCTCCTCTTCTTCCTCTGCTCTCCTCAGTTCCACAGTAAAACCATGAAGTGACAAACTATAGTCAGAGTCAGGTTTCTTCTCCCCCTCGTGTTTTTGTGGGTTTTCTCTATAAATTTAAAGTCCGGTCCGCGCGCCAAATGCGGCCCGTGTTCAAATTTACACGGGCCCGTAGCCACTTTTTCCTCATTTTATGTGGTATTCAAATATTAAAGACAGAGCTACTTTTGTTAAAAACGTTAGATTTGTGTTCTGTGTTAAGACATGAAAAGAAAGCCATTTGCAATAAAAAATGTTCATGAAATAGTTCATTTGCATTTAATGTTCATGGTTGAAAGAATCTCAGACTGAATGGTCGGACCTCACACATTTTCATCTCACCAAATACGGCCCTCTTTGCAAAACGTTTGGACACCCCTGATTTAAGGGACGTGAGACTGAGAGAGTGAATGGTTGTTTGTCTTTGTATCATTTGTGCACAAGAGAGTGAGTGTTTTTATTTTTCTATATGACCTGTGAATGAAAGAGTGGATGGTTGTATAGCTCTACTGTGTATGATACGTTTGTGAGAGAGTGGATGTTTATGTCTCTACTGTATCTGATGTGTGGATGATGGAGGGAATGGTTGGATGTCACAATATGATGTGTGAATGAGTGAGTGAATGATTGTATGTTTCTGTATGATGTTTGAATGACAGAATGAATGGTTGTAAGCTCTTTATGACATTTGAATGACACAGTGAATGTTTGCATGTCTCCACTGTATATGGATTGTGAATGAGTGAGTGAATGTTTGTCTATATCTACTGTATGTGATGTGTGAATGAGAGAGTGAATGGTTGCATGTCTCTATATGACATCTGAATGAAAGACTGAATGTCTCAAAACGCTGTGGAAATGACAGAATGAATATATGTCTGTAATATAATACATGTCTCTACTGTATACGGTTTGTGAATGAGAGAGTGAATGATTTTATGTTTCTGTATTATGTGCAAATGAGAGAGTGAATCTTGTCTGTCTCTATGTGACGTGTGAATGACAGAGTGAATGGTTGTTTGCCTCTGTATGCGGCCCTGTAATCGATTGGCGACTGCTCCAAGGTAAACCCCTTCTCTTGCCCAATGACAGTCGGGTAGGCTCCATCCACCCCCACCCTGCGTGACCCCAAATACATGACAAGCGGTTAAGATGATGAACGACTGAATATTTATGTGATGGGGGATGAAAATGAGCCTTGACCCAGTCTTGCATAAATTTACCTGTCAATAACAGGGATATCCAAACTCCTCCGCTATCCATCTCTGTCCTTTGTCTTTCATTTTATGCTTTAATTCTTTTAAAAAATGCTACAAATTCATGTGCCAATTGAATGGATTAATCAGTTGTTACTGCTGATCACGTTGCTGCTCGTCAGAATAAGAATCAGCTTGATGAGACGATTGTATTCACACATACAACAAAATGCAAAGTGCAGTGTAGTTGAGTAATTAAGTAATATTCCACATAGGTAGATAGGTCAGTGAGGCAGCGCAAAAAGATAAATATAATATGCATATTCCTGTCCTGTTTATTTACAGTACATACATCATTAACAGCAGGGTTTGGTCTCAAAGTGTGTACATGGAGCTGCAGACAGTGACTGTGTGTGGTGACATGAGATGGTAAGAAATTTGCATTTTCATTAAAATACGGGGGAAGTGACAGAAATGAATGGTAAATACATTTCATAGATATAAAAATACATCTCCAGGAGTTATTATAGATGCTAAACAAACCTGGAAACCACATGCAAATCATATTAAGAAAAAAATATAGAAAACATATTGCAAAATTGAATAAAATGAATATAGCGTAATTACATTCATGTTCCAAACTTTTACAGAGCCATGTATTGCTTACTGTGTGACAGTGCAGGGATATACTTAACGTATAAAACAATTACAAAATCAATATGCACATTACAAACGAGAGCAATGCAGATTATTAGTACGAGTGGTTGTTATGAACCAACAAATCAATTATTCATAAACTTAGAGACCCTAAAATTCAGTGATCTGACAAACTTTTAAGTGACTCAAATGATGAATAACAGTAAATAACAGTAAATAACAGTAAACAGCAATGCGCTTCAAGATAGTGACGATGATGTTTCTGAATTGTATGTTTCCAAAAACAAGGACACTAACAAATGAAAAACAAAAACAAAGATGTATGTAACTTAAAGGAGTCGATATGTAGAATAATTCAGAAATATCAATTTCTTCAAAACCTCATTAGGAAACACTATTATCAATACATATAAAACTGAATTATGAGCATCAGTGTCCTTGTCAATTGCCTACTGTATGTATAATATACACATGCACATAGGCATTTCCTTCAAGGGGTAAATTTGTTTTGGGATTATTTTTATGAATTCCTGTTTCCTGTTTATCGACATTTAAAAGTTACTTGTACATGTTGCTGTTTATTCACGTATGTATTCAATTCAGCAAGTTGAAAAGCTCACTTGGTTCAGTGGACCCTTCTATTCACACTATGATGGATTATAATAGGCTATAAATAATATGGATATTCTTATGCATATTGTATGACATCACTGTACTCTTCCATCAACATATTTGAACTGTTTGCACTACCATCTGTACAATTACTTTGCTTTCTCATATTATATTCATACATCTTTTTAATTTATGATAATATATTTCATTTTTTGTACTTAAAATCCTTATTTTTAGCATAACATAATGCGACTGCTTGACCCTGGATGACTACTATTACATCCTGGATACCAGAATGTCTTCCGCGGTCGATGAAGTATCTATCTATCTATCTATCTATCTATCTATCTATCTATCTATCTATCTATCTATCTATCTATCTATCTATCTATCTATCTATCTATCTATCTATCTATCTATCTATCTATCTATCTATCTATCTATCTATCTATCTATCTATCTATCTATCTATCTATCTATCGATCGAAAGATTGACCGACCTTACTACTTACCTATCTATCTATCTATCTATCTATCTATCTATCTATCTATCTATCTATCTATCTATCTATCTATCTATCTATCTATCTATCTATCTATCTATCTATCTATCTATCTATCTATCTATCTATCTATCTATCTATCTATCTATCATCCATTCATCCATTCATCCATTCACCCATCCATCCATCAACCGACCTACCGACCAACTGACCAACCTACTTACCTACTTACCTACCAACCTACCTGTCTGTCAGTCCGGTGATATATCTATCTTTTGACCGACAGACCTACCTGTCTACTTATCTACCTATCCATCCATCCATCCATCCATCCATCCATCCATCCATCCATCCATCCATCCATCCATCCATCCATCCACCCATCCACCCGCCCATCCATCCATCCATTGACCGACCCACCTCTGTATCTGTTTACCTACCCAGATAAATAGATAGCTAGAGCTAGCTTGCGAGATAGACAGCTAGAGGTAGAAAGCTAGATAGACAGACAGATGGATAGGTGGGTGGGTTGGTCGTTCTAGCTAGCTAGATAACTAGACAGGCAAATGCCATGTGTTGGTAAAAACAATCGATTCAGTATTCCCAACTGTATTGTTTCCAAATGACACACGAGCGGGTTTCTTATTGAAACGTAGGAAGGGATTCATTCCCAGTGTCAGTAAAAGCAGCGCTCAGTCAAGATTCAGTTTAGAGGGATCTTTTAAGTTTGCCCTGCCGGGTTCCAGAGTGGAAAACAAAGACGGTGTCGCTGTAGATTTGGATGACGGTACATTAAAGGGGGTCTTTGCAGACAGTGACCCTTACAGGGTTTTGCCGAGGCTGCTGGCGAACGAGGCGTCCGCATCGCGTTTTCTTTGAAGCAGCAACATGGTTCTGTGGATGAAAGACTTGTCTGAGCAGCTGCTGAAGAGGGGCACGATGTTATTAATCTCTTAAAAAAAAAGCACTGTGGTATCAAATTTCACTTTGTTATCACTTTTCTTTGAACGTGAATATACAGTTAATGAAAGAGTTGTGTTGACTGTGTTTTTCAATTTATATATATATATATTTATTATTATTTTTCTTGTTACACTGGGGCCAAATCATGTATACAAGGCCCCCCGGGCACAAAGAGCTGGAGACCCCTCGCTGACCCCAGGTTGGCTGCGGAGTCAACGTGAACCTCCTCTGTGACGGCTCCTGCTCGTCCTTGTGGCCAAGAGGGTTTCGCTCCGAAAGTCTTTCGGAAAATATGGATGATCAGCATGTTTTTCAGATCGCGTTTTTTTTTTTTTTTTATCCAGAGCCTGTCTCCAGGCCGTTCAGCTCTTTTCTGTAACATCATATCTGCACCTCCCTCACGCGAGCCACATTCCCAGAGACGTGTCTCTTCGTCTTCAACCGCACAGAGCCATCCAGCCAGTCTTGCTTTATCGATTCGTAGCTGTGTGGCTTTTCAAAGTTGTTCAATATATTTGCTGAATAAAGTGACTCGACTAAAGGTCAGAGACGCCCAGGAACAACCTGTCCTAATCTATGGTTAAAATTCTACGGTCAAACAAAAATCTTTATTCTTTAGTCAGTAGCACATAATAATCAAAATAATAATAATAATAATAATAATAATAATAATAATAATAATAATAATAATAATAATAATTTATTCATTCATCCATGCCCTATACTGCTTAAATGGGCGAGACAAAGGTTCAACCTGTACCAGTACAAATAATGATAATAATAATAATAATAATAATAATAACAATAATAATAATAATAATAATAATAATAATAATAACAACAACAATAATAATAATAATCATAGTAATATTCATAATAATAACAATCATAATTTATTCATTCATTCATGCCCTATACTGCTTAAATGGGCGAGACACAGGTTCAACCTGTATCAGTAATAATAATGATAATAATGATAATAATGATAATCATTCATTCATTCATTCATTCATTCTCTATAATACTTATCTCAAACACTGGCTTACAGGCCTAATTTTTAAATCTTTTCAAATGTCATTGGACGCGAGTCAGATTCAACATGGGCCACTAACAACAATAGTTAAATATAATAAATAAACATTCATTCATTGGTTCTCTATTATGTTTTTATTATTCTATATATTATTTTACTATTCCAGCTGTCTTTGACAGACATATTCAATCTGCACCGGCCACGATAAAAATAATGATAACATTATAAATTGTAATAATAATAATAATAATAATAATAATAATAATAATAATAATAATAATAATGATGATGATGATGATATTTTATGATTTTAAATGTACTGCTAATGTTGAGGAGCGTAAATAGAATAAGCTTTGCCTCAAGAGCAGTGCATGTTATGTAAAGCAGAAGAACATGTGAAGAACCAATATAAAATAGATAATACTAATTAATACGTTTAAAGAGTCCTTTCCATCAAGTACTGTGCAAGCAGGAAAGGGATGAGGCACAAGTTGATGATGGCACACATTCAACTCATTTATTCTAGCTATCCTGTCGAAAGGGACTCAATGGCGTTAGAAGCAACCAATCGGGAACCCACTGAAACCCCCACACAAGAAGAACCCCCAGTTGGAATGGAATCAGGGATCTTCTCGCTGTTGATGCTACTCCAGGTGTGATGCGAAGCAGGTTTGGAGCTGTTCAAAAATATTAATGGAGAAAAGCTCAGCAGGGGTTAATTTGCAAAATACAAGGCTGCCTGTTCATCAGGGCGTCCTGACCCTTGATTAGTGATACATCTTATGCACAAGCACAATGCGTTTATGTTGGATAATAATTGGGACCCGAGGTATCATAACTTGAGCGTGGACTCATGTCTGGATCGACACGATATTTCGGCACCTTGATTAATTCTATCAGATTTTCAGTGACTTGGACGGTATGAATAAGAGAGCAAATGTTTTTTGGTTTTTTTTCCCAAAAATATGTTTTCAGCCAAGAACAATATAACCCTTCCTCAAGTGAAGTGCCTGTGCTTCATCCACTAAGAGCTGAGGCGACTCGCATACGGGTGATAATTAAGGCATGGCTGTTTTTGCATGGCAAGGACGGACGCTCATTATCTTTCAGAATAATTATGTGAAACAAGAAGGGCCGTCGACTCCAATTTAAAATATTTTCATATTTTCATACATACATTTCCAGAGCAACCACTTGCTTTTGTTTTCAGAAAGATAAGCAGGAACCGACGCAGTCTTGAATTAAACCCCGTCGTCTCGCTACGATTTTGATTTGCATACATGCAAATCAGTAAGTTTTAAGTCTGTTTTAAGCAAAACAGTAAGTCACGCATTTTTCACATCCATTTGTTTGTTTTAAAAAAAAAAAAATAATAATAATAATTTCTGCTAAAGATGCTCATCTTTTCTCGGGATCCACTGAAGGAATCCCATTGGTATGACTCGCGCTCTTTGTCCGTTATTCCAAATTTGCACATAATGTGTAAAAAGAGGGAGCTGGGTATCACTATATAAGGCCATCATTTCATTATGGGATTTTTTTTTTTTTGTCTTTGTCTCGATGGTATTGGATGTTGTAACGGTCCCATTTCCCACTTGTGATCAATACAGTTTAATCTTCGGCCGAGTCCAGTTCCTCTGTGGTGGAAATGAAAAGATCGATAGCGGCATGGGAAGGTCAGTTCTTGCATCGGTGCCTCGTGGCTCTGCAGCATCAAAACCCTTTCACAGCCCCCGGCAGCTCAATAGCTTTTTAGAAAGCCCGACGAGTGCTTCGAAGGAGCCTGAAATACAGAAGAAGACACACTCACCGGGAATATCATGTCACGTTTTTTTTTAAGCCGGTTTAAAGACTCCGGGTTGCGAGCGTGGCACTGTCACAATCTTTCCTGCTGTTCCAGGAAGTGTCATTTCACTCTCCGCCTGCAATTAGTTTGCAAAAGTTCAATTTATTCGATATTTTTTTTTTGCAAAGACAGACAGGTGCTACGCAAGATCCAGCTCACCTTCGGTCTGTCTGCCTCGGATTTGTCGGGATGGATTGATTCGGAAAAAGGTGTTTTTTTAAGAATTTTATGATCCAGCACGCTCAGTGGGTCGGTAAGAACCTCATAGGGAACGGCAGGGTGCATCCAGGAGGAGGGGATGTGAACGCACCATTCCTCCGGCTGTCCAAAGGTCCCTGCGGATTGGAGCCAGAAAATTCTGTGTGTGCATTTTTGTGTGTGTTTTTCTCAATTGTCGGCCCCCATGATGGAATGATGGGACTCGTCTAAAACTAGCTTAAGATATAAATCCTCATAATTTGTCCTTGCAGAAAACCCCCCAAAATTGACTCGTCCTCTGTTAAATCCCAGCTTATGGCCTGCAAAATTAAATGATCGGGTTTTGTGAAAAAAGACAAGATAGATAAGACGGGCTTAAGATGAGTATGTGAGTTTGGTGAGCTTCTGGCTCCGGCGCTGGTCTTTCCACCCAAACAACACAGAATTATATATGTATACATATATGTACATATCACTTGATGGATTGATATATGCAAAATCTCCAGCTTGAGTCTCAGGGCACTCTTAATTTTGTTAAAAAAAAATCAAGTATGTATTTATTTATCATGATTTATAAATATAGGCATATAAGACATACATTAATGCTATAATACAAAATAAAAATATAGAACAGAATATCAATAATATTTATACTACTACTGCTACTGCTGCTGATAAAACCATCAAATTATTATTATTAATAAGAGTAATAAATGATAATTATGTAAAGTAACAAAAAAAAAAAACTAAGACACAAATACATTTATTTAATTTATAAATTTAATAAATGCAACACCCGAAATTCCCCTATGGGGATCAATAACGTATTATTTTATCTTATCTTATCTTATCTTATCTTATCTTATCGTATCGTATCGTATCGTATCGTATCGTATCTTATCTTATCTTATCTTATCTTATCTTATCTTATCTTATCTTATCTTATCTTATCTTATCTTATCTTATCTTATCTTATCTTATCTTATCTTATCTTATCTTATCTTATCTTATCTTATCTTATCTTATCTTATTCCCTTTTCCACACTTGTGGTTATTTTATTTTGCTGCACATAATAACGATTCTCTGGAACACATTTCTGTCCATCCCTATCGCGTGAGTCAAGTCCAAAAGTGATTTTTTTTGTAGTTTTTTTTTGGGCTGAGAATCATGCCTCTTCGTCGTGCCAGTTTTAATAGACCTGCATTATTAGAAGGGGAATGATTTACGTGTGGCACAGAGTGACACTCTTGTGTGGGAGGAGCGGTTGATCATTGGCTCTCTAGGCAAAACATGTAGGCAGGCAACCATTTAGTCTGCAGTTGTGTGTACTTGATCAGTTCTGGGATGTAACAGGGCACCTACACAGAATGTGGAGTGGAAGGAGGTGTGTGTGTTGGGGGGTGATATTCAATTTTTGCCTTTGGGCTCCCTCGTGTATGAATCCGGCCTTGTATACAGTCCAACTAAAATGAGCAGGCCGATGTATAATAAAAAGCTATTCTGCTTCGGGCAAGATAAATATTGTTTGCACGGACATAAGTATTGTCTTATTAAGGGACGTCCAAGGCTGCACACACCTATGAATTCTCCTCTTGCACTCCACAGCCGCACGGTGAAGTCAGTAGAGGAGGTGAGCACCGCTTGTTCTCCGTCAACAACCTGCAGGCTGGACCAGAGGGAAGAGACAGGGCGCGGAATTGGAGGAGGCATTTCTGGCAGAACACTCTAAATCTTCCCGCTTTGTCGTTGCGTCTGATGGAGGCTGCGCCCTCACCGCCACCTCGCCTCATCTGTTTAACACCTTCCTGCTCACAGTCTCTCTCTGCGGTTGGTTTGACTTCCCAGCAGAAAAGAGGATGAACTTGTAAAGCTAAAAGCTAATGAGATAAATCCCTTTGTCTTAAACAACCTGGTGATTTGAAACGACCGTAAGACTTGATGCGTGGTGTTCACGGTACATCTTGGTTTTACGTACCCGGTAAGTCTGCTGGTGTGTGCGCGCCAGAAGATTTCAGCTGAGGGAATGGAGAAAACAAAAAAGGACCATGTTCAGAATATAGTTTCATTCATGTTTTCCATCAGAAAAAAAAGAAAGAAAATCAGGAACAATAAAAATATCAAGCAATAAATGAAAACAACTAAATAATGAAATAAGTTAAATTAATGATAAGGAAATAAATGAATGGATACATAAAATTTGAAATAGCCCCACCGTGGGACGATCAAATTAATATTCTTTTCTATCGTATTCTATACATACATACATATTACATATGTAAATGTACATATACATATAATACATTTAAAAAAACCTTTTTGCAGTTTCAGATGGCCGAGGGCAAACGTCCGCAAGTCATAGACGTAGACGTAGCCGATTTGGTCAGCGGCGTACAGCGTGGCGCCCTCGTCCGACTCAGCCATTTTCGTGATCTTCTGACCGAATCTGGACTGCAGGTAAAAGAAGCAAGAAAAGGAAGGATGGACCATCACACTCCATCTATTTCGGGTTTTAGAAAGTGACCAAATCGCTGTGCCTTCATGTTACCTTCCCTGCCAATGCCAATGCCAAAGATACGTGTTTTGTTTCGGGTAACGTGACACATAAAATATAATTTTAGAGAAAAATCTGATGATTTGATGATATAACCACATCGATAACATGTAAATTTACGATATATATCCTAAAACCTGGCGTCCGCGTGCATGAAGAGTGCATTTTCTGGGTTGAATTCTACCGTATTCCGTGGAAATTCGAATCCAGCGTCCTTGTATGTGGACATCATTTTTCTCAAAAACTAAGTCACGTCAGAAGACGGTTGGCTAGGTGATACAGTGGCTAGGTGCTACACAGCGAGACGGTTCTCGTCCCCAGTTTTTTCCCACATTGCCCAGACGTGTGAATTAGTAATTCAATTCTTGTATGTCTCTATGCATGTCATCGCGACCGGTTCTGGGTGAACCCTGCCTCTCAGCCAATCACAGCTGGGAGAGGCTCCCCCAATAAGCTTCAGAAGACGATGCCTTGTATTTAAACCTATCAGATCTCAAAAAACCCAAAAAGCAAAGACAAATTAAATGTGTTCGAAACAGGGCTTGGGTCTTCCGAGGTTGACCGTTGATTGATTGATTATTTTCAAATTTTGACTTGGCAACTGGACTTTTTTTCTCCTTGAAGACATTTCGCCCATCATTTTAGTGTCATGCTGATAATTCAGTTGATTATCAGCACACGATTCCCCCTCCTCAGTCCCTTGATTATGTCCAACTGTTCCCAAATCAAGTGTAGACATGTGGTGCAAAGCCAGAGTGGTGGCCGCTTCGTGTATCTGATCTCGATTCCTTGTCTGGTCTGTATTCCTGATTCCATGCAATGTTTTGCCATGTCATGTTTCTGTCAAGTCATGTTCCCATTATTGATTGCCATGTCATATTCCGCCATGTCATGTTCCTAGTATTGATCATCATATCATGTTCTGCCATGTCATGGTCCTAGTTCCTAGCTGATGATTGTTGCAATGGTTGATGACTTATTTTCTCCTTGTGGAGACTTCCCTTTGCTTTCAGTGAAAACCCGTTGAGATCTACAACAGCCCCTTGTTGAGCGATTGGGTTCATCCTCCTCATCAAGCAGCCCATTTGGCCAGAAGTTGTGACCCCGAGAAGCTTCCTCAGGACTAAGGAACTGGGGAATTAGTGCGAAATAGCCGATGGTGTTGGACGTCGCCATTTGTATATTTGTTTCCCAAGCGACGCACACATTATCATCGAACAGTCCCATTCAACGTATTTGCGTGAAAACTACCGACTTAACATAAAGAACCCTCTTGATTTGGGCCGACGCCAAACCCCTGCGGTAATCTACGCAAACTCCACTTAGAAAGTGAAGAAACCTCTTCGATGAGAGACGTCTCCAAGGTGAGAAACAAGATCCAGTTGCCATGACAACATTTGACAACGATTGTCCTGGATGACAGAGAAATGACTGGTTTTGATTGATTGATTGATTGTTTGGTTCAAACCCCCCCTTTTTTAATAGCTAACAGGTGGTTTCCATGGACACCCATCTCAGCATTGCTGGTTGATGGGCCCGGTTGATTAAAATATCAGCGTTCCACCAACGTGGTGTCTTTGCGGGGCCGAAACCGACTAAAAACACTCGCGCTAAGGAAGGAAGTGCGGAAAACAAATGTCCTGCTCTTTCATCGGCAATATTGAACGAAAAAGACGCGAAAAACAAAATCATCCAAGGGTGACAAGGAGAATATCAGTGAGTAAGATGTCCTACAGCGCGAAAGCTGCTCACGAACTTTCCTCCACTGTGAACGTCCCAGAAATTTATGCAACCTTTGGAGAGAGAGAGAGAGGGAAAAAAAAAGAAAAAAAAAGAAAAAGGGAAGCACATCATTAATTTTCCGGAGCCAGACGCTGGAGCGGATGATAAAGTGCAGTCATGTGCCGTAATTAGCACGGTTCTTTCAAACTGACCCGTGGCCCCGGATGACAGGAGAGCTGCCGCGGGAGAACCCAGCTGTAATTTGGAGTCCTTGTGAAAAATTATGCAGGGAACGCTAGCATCGAGTTCTGTGAAGCAGAAAGAAGAAAAAAAAAAAAAAAAGGGTCCAAATCAAACGATTTCATGTTGGATATTTATAAATCACTTTTGGTTCTTTTGAATTCTCTGAAAATCACCTTCAGTGTCGCGGTGGTCGTCCGGTGGAGGGCTGGCAAAACGATAGCGTATGCGCCCGGAAACCGCGTTCCACACGATGATCTCCCCACTGAAGCTGCTGGTGGCCAGGAGCGATGGAGGGCAGTGGGCAATGCAAAGGATGTCCTCCTTGTGGCCATTCGCCTGAAGAAAGGAGTCACAGTGTTAAAACAATTCAAAACTCCTTGCATGGCTCTTTCTTCTTTATTTCCTTGCTGCTTTCAGTGAATCACCTGCCTCCATCTGATCCTCCTCTCTCACACCAGCTAACTTCATGTCCTCCATCCTCTTGGCCTCCTGCCTGGCAGTTCCAACCTCAGCATCCTTCGACCCTGATCTTCACTACCCCTCCTCTGTACATATCCAAAACATCTCAGTCTGACTCTATCTCCAGAAGATCGGTCCCCCAAGAGAACCTCAGCATCTTCATCTCTGCCACCTCCAGCTCCGCTCCCTGCAATAAGGCTGGTCTCACCATCCTCTTGCACACCTTTCCTGTCATTCTGGCCGATGGTCTTTTATCACACATTACCAAACCACTTTTCTCCACCCGTTCCAACGTGGTTGAAAGCGTTACTTCACACTCCTTTGCTTTGCAAGCCTAAGTAGTTGAGATTCTCCACTTTCTTTCTCTCCCCTTCCTGTAACCTAACCGTTCCACTCCACAATACATAAATACAAATTAAAAAAAAAGATGTATGAATAAATGAACCCTTTTCTGAACTGTCAAATTTGGAAGATCCGAAAGTAACTTTTTTAAACTGGAATTGTTGCGCAGACATTTGAGTCCAAAACGAAACTGTGAGCTGGTCTTTTAATAAAACATAAACATTAAGGTTGTAAAATTCATGTATTTAAAGTGGTTTGTTTGACTCTATCATCAAATTCAAGAACACGTCGGCTGGATGGGTAAAAACAGTAGTAAAAGTAGGCCAGATATTCATGAAATAATCAGCCTTGTGACACAATATTGTACACTGGTGTAATTTCTTCATTCATTATCTATACGCTTTATCCTGCACTCCGGGTTGCAGGAGGTGCCTGAGCCTATCTCGACGGTCATTGGGCGAGAGGCAGGGGTTCATCCTGGAACGGTCGTCCATCGATCACAGGGCCACATACAAGGTAAGACAACCATTCTCCCTGTCATTCACACAGAGACAAACAGAGACATGCAATCATTCACTCTCATTGGCCCATCATTGGGAGCCGGGGTGCCCACATTTTTTTTTCGGCTTGAGAGCTACTCTTAAAATGACCAAGTCAAAATGATCTACCGGCAATAAAAATGATTTATATATATATATATATATATATATATATATATATATACATATATATATTCTATATATATAGAGAGAGAGAGAATATATACACACACACATACACATACATACATATATGTGTGTGTGTGTGTATTGTGTGTGTGCATATATATATATATATATAGAATATATACACACACCAAGTACACTTAATATTCAAAATATGTATTGGTTCCCTTTCATAACAGCATGAACATGGATGGCAAAATACAATTCTGTACATCTTTGGCCATTGCCTTGCTCTGATGATGTCTGGCACAGAATGGACTCAACTAACCTGTCAACAAACAGGTAGACCAGCCTCAAATACACTTCATATGTCCATCCGTCATGGTCGAACGGTATTTGGATTGAGATCTCGGATTGGCTGGACTGTCGTGCGGATGGATGATAGGCTAACAGCTACTTTTAATGGCCTGCTATCTATCCACACTACCTGTACAGTAGTGTACTCTGTGGCTCGCGGTTTTTTCACGTTGCGCGGTAGAGTTTATTTTGAAAGGCAGGGCTCCGCGATCCACCCGCGTTGCCTTTGCGATCGACCAGTAGATTGAGAGGCACCAGCTGTCAGGATCTAACCAGGGACCTCGTAGTTGTGAGGTGGAAGTGCTAACCAGAAGATACACCTGTGTGATTAAGTAAATTCCAGGTAACAGACAAGTGATGTAACCCGATCTACCACAGATGCATTTCTTTGAGCAGATATCGTGAAGCCTGCAGGGTGGAAAGCGTGTGGCGTTTCCATAGCCGTGCACTAAAGTTCCTTTCTTGTAGCGACAGACAAACAGTAATCCTGACACTGCACTCTATAGTGGATCGTCACGACTTTATGTTCCCATTTCTTATTTTCAAAACCCCCAGGAATGGTTTGCTCCTACGCCGAGAAAAAAAAACGGACGTTAAACCGATGGCGTTGTCGCATTTTTCGACTTTTACGCCTGCCCGCGAGCTGATAAATATGGTATTCAAGTCGAGAAAAATAGCATCTGCACAGCAGCTGTGCCTTGTGTAATTGGCTTCAAACTCTGAGGACGGCGGAACTGGTGTTCTGGTGAGAAAAGAAACAATCCCAGGCATGCAAAGGCTCGGTGGTTCAAGGAATTTGATTCATTTACTGTAGAGAACACATTGATGTACCTTCCACAAGCTGCAGAGAGAGAAAGAGATTCCTCTGTAGATAATCACCGGGGTCACTTTTCTTATTATGGCCACCGTAATGTAATCTCTCCTCTCCGCTAATGCTTCTCTTTGGGCTGTATATTAACTGCCAGGCATAATGGAAACGGCGACTTGGGACTGAGCATTGCGTCCGGTTTAGGGGATCGCGCCGCGTTAACGAGAATTCATTTTACCCCGGAACTTCCATCGAAAGAGCTGTCCCCCTGGCTCCCTTGTCCGTGCCACGAAAAGGCGAGATTTAATTATAGGATGGCGGTTGTTGGGGGGGTGGGGGTGGGGGTTGTCACATGAAAATAACTCACTGTACAGCTGTGAGACACGTGCCTGACCTTTCAGAGGAAAAACGCTGAATTAAAACGCATCGCTCGGAGATTGCGGCCTGATTACAAAATGAAGTTTTCATGCAGGTCGTAGGAAATGGTTAATAAACGTCTGCTCTTATAAGCACAGGAGGGTATCTTAGACTTTCTCCAGGTGGAGCTTCTATATCAGAAATCTACTGCAGTTCACCAATGATGTCAACAGTCATATATGAGTATGTAAATTTATTGTGGTTATTTTTTATAAATATGATTCATAATGCAGGGGTGCCTTTTTATGGCAAGGGGGGGGGTCTTTATTTTAATCTGCCCCATTGCAAAGGGAAAGGGCTACGCCAGAGAAACCCAAAAGATCAGCACGGCTGATCAGCTTTCTAGTTTTACCCTTTTTGATGGCCAGTTCAACACAACTTCAGAATGTCATCAACTTATTATTATCATTATTATTATTATTATTATTATTATTATTGTTATTATTATTGTTATTATTATTATTATTATTATTATTATTATTATTATCATCATTATTATTATCATTATTATTACTGAAATGTTAGTTAATACTAATTACAATAATTTATAATAATAATCATGATAATAATAATGAACAAATTGAAACAGTAGCAGTAATAGTAAGTAACAACATATACTAATAAGCAAAATTAGCAACAACAATAATAAAAACAATAATAATTATGATAGCAATAATAATAATAATAATAATGCTCTTCTTCTTTTACTTTGGGCTTTTCCTTTGTCAGGTGTCGCCACAGCGAATCAACCTTCTCCATCTAACCTTATTCTCTGTATCCTCCTCTCTCACAACAACTAACTTCATATCTTCTTTCACTACGTCCATAAATCTTCTCTTCGGTCTTCCTCTAGACCTCCTGCCTGGCATCTGCAATTCCAGCATCCGTCTACCAATATATTCTCCATCCCTCCTCTGTCCATGACCCAACCATCTCAGACTGGCTTCTCTGACCTTCTCTCAAAAACA
Organism: Fistularia tabacaria; assembly: GCA_901007705.1. NCBI lineage: Eukaryota > Metazoa > Chordata > Actinopteri > Syngnathiformes > Fistulariidae > Fistularia > Fistularia tabacaria. The sequence goes on along the minus strand of CAAKHD010012891.1, from coordinate 56,681 downwards.
TCTAACATGAGCTGTCCCTCTGATGGACCCATTCCTGATATAGAAATAATAATTATCATTATCATTCATATAAGTTATTATTGTTGTTGTTATTATTATTATTACGAAAAATGAGAAACTGCTTAGAGTGAAATATTCAGGTCACAACCATCTTCCTTCTGAAAACTACATGATTTAGCTTAAGTGTGAACAGCTTATTTACAAAATAAATACAGATAAACTGTAAGTCACTGTCCGTGCAATTTTTTGCGCAATCCTAATGAAAAAAAATTAAAAAGGACGACCAGAGGAGAGACATTGCAGTGCAAACATTGTTAAGCGGTTTGATGGTCTCTGTCAATGAAACAAATCTTCTTCAAAGAGATAAAGCTGTTTCAGTAAGTGAAGTAGTAAAGTTAATGTCACATGACGGATCAAAACTGTGCTGGGCCTTTGACATAATGGAAGATATTCGATCAGGATCAGAGCTGGACTCATTTTCTGTCTCCCACCGCAGAAATAACAAGGTTTTTATACCGTGACGCGGCAGCCATGTGCCAAAGGCAGGTGATTTTGACAGTCTACACACTCTTGGCCTCCATGACTAAACAGACTCCAAAAATCCAATAAATGTGACCGGCGATCACAGCTTGCAGTTTGTGCATGAAAGCATATAAAGACAGGATGGCTTTCCAACAAGGAAACGGAATAACTCAAAAGTAAGACCAACGGAACAAAGGAGGAAGAAAAAATATGCTGGGGGATGAAATGAGGGAAGTTGCTGCTCTAAAAAAAAAGTGTGTGTGTGTGTGTGTGTGTGTGTGTGTGTGTGTGTGTGTGTGCGTGCATGTGTGTGTGTGTTTGTGTGTGGAGGGGGTACAAAAGTTCTGCAGGCAATGCTGCACAGGAGGGCAGAGCTCAGGGAAGCTTAGTTCCCACTCTAGGCTTTCTAGCCAGTCAGCAAAAAAAAAAAAAAAAAAATGTTCTGTCAGTGAATTAAGAACACGGGAGAAGCAGGGAAGCTTTATCTTCATAGTCCCGGAGGTGCGGCGGCGCCGGTGGCTGGAACCGAGCATGGGGAGGACTGACCCAGCACCTCTTCTGTGTGACGGCAAATGATGAGCCAGGCAGTGACCGCTAAGGGGCAAGAAAATGGCACGGTTGGATTGAAGGTGGGCGAACGCGCACGATAATTCATTTTGTCTGAAAATGGCCAATGACAAGGAAGGGTCCTCCACTGTGAAAATGTAATGGAGCTGCGTGCGCATCACGTGACGTGACACTACCGTACCCCCTTGTCACCTCCATCACAATCCGGCGCTTTGAAAGCTGAGGATCTTCATCGCGCGGAGAGGCCTCTCGGTGGAAACTTGAAGTGACCCATTCGAGCGGGGGGATATTTTTGATTTATCATCGAGCGCTCGGGGCCCGGTGGCGATGCATCACATCGGCACCGGCTTATTACATTTTACAAGATTTTACATTTACACCTAAAGTAAATGTAGAGGTGTGAAGGGGTATAACATTTTTCCTCCGTGAGGCATCTGCAACATTAAGCAGAAGAATGTGTGAAGAAGCAATAAATAGTTAGATTTATACAATAATAGTCATACATATATTTATAGAGCTTTTGCCATTAAAGTGCTGTACAAGTGAGAAGGGATAAGAGTAGGACACTCATGAACAACGACTCACATTCAACTCATATATTTCGACTATCTTACAAAGGGACTCGACGGGATTCGAAGCAGCCAATGAACCGACAGCGTGTTTTTGGACCACGGGAGTCAATTGGAGAAGGTGCAAACTCCACTCAGAATGCCCGGAATCGAAGCAGGGACCTTCATGATGCGATCACTCACATAAAACGCCACAAAGGACTTTTCCACAAGTCACTTTTTTTGCAGTTCCACGAGCCTTCTCGAGAAAAAGGCATTTTTTTTCACGGACGGTTCAACAGGAGCTCATGTGTCATAGATGATTGGTAGAACTCAGAAACCACTCCCAGTCCCAGATATGTCTTGCGGACTTCGGCGCAGTTTTTTAAAAACTATTGGGGTCACTACTCAGCTCCTTTTTTGCGACGAAATGTGCAGAACCAGTGGGACCGACGAAGAAGTCCGAGCTCCTCAGGCCTGCTGCGCCGTAGAGGGGTTTCCAGGGCTGGCAGAGGACCATAAGCATTTCCGCCGAAATAAGTACAAAATTACCGAATGGTGATGTTTTTCACACGAGAAAGCAGTGCAGGGACCTAAACCCATCTGATCATCCATGGTTATTGTTTCCGCCATGCCGAACTTGAACGCTGCAGCAACTTAGCTCTCGTTGGCCTCTTCTTCACGGTGGTTTACATTTGATCGTAGAGCTTAACGTAACGGACCCCTTACGGCAGTGGTCCCCAACCCCCGGGATCATTTGGTACCGGGCCGCACAAGAAAGAATAAATAATTGCATAATTTCCATTTTATTTGTTATCTGAGTCTGAACGATCTTTTATTTTGAAAAATGACCGGATTCTCTCCTTCATCTCGGTCACGCGAACGCTAAAATTGAACCCACATGCGAGCAAAATAAGTAAGAAACAGACGTGTTTGGAAAGTTTCTTTGTGAAGGGGACAGACGATACCAGGATTCCTACTTAAAATATGGATTTATCGCAACAGGTGATTGTCACGCACCAAGCCCGCTCTGCTTAACATGCGGCGGCCAGCTCTCCAATGAGGCAAGGAAGCCTTCAAAACTGCTTCGCCACTTGGTGACCAATGACCCTGAAATAAAAGACAAGTCCTCGGAGTATCCTGAAAGAAAAAAAACGGGAACACGAAGGACAGAAAAACATACGCTGGGCTCCCATTGAGTCATCGTTATCGTGAGTTAAAATTTTCATGCGCGATATATTCGTTTTCGTGGTGTATCTGTATCTTATTTTGAAGGCATGTTTCAACGTTACCATAGCGACCAGAGTCAAAGAGTGGATATTACTCATGTTGTTGGCGCGATGTCATGACGCTGCTAAAGTTGCATAGGAGTACACAGTGGATTCACGTTTATAATTGTATTATACCATTGTTTTTATGCCATTTGTATCATTTTATTTTGTTGTATTTATCCGCCACACCTTAAAGGCCGGTCCGTGAAAATATCGTATGACATTAATCCGCTAAAAAGGTTGGGGGCCGCTGCCTTACGGGACATGCAAATGCAAATCTAAAAGGTTCCCCTGGAAAAGAGGGGAGGTCCGAGAAACGAAATTCAAGCTAGACAGCTCTTAGAAGTGTTCTGTCCGAAAACGGCGCCGTACAGCGGCAAAAAAAGGGGGTCTTCGGGTTTGCTTGAAAGAATCAAGAGAATCAGGTCCGTCTGTCAAGAGAAGTCGGTGCGGGAAAAGAAAAGGCCCTGTCGTCAATAGCCTTTTTCCGGACCTTGGGGACACATGAAGGACTGGAACCCTGGGACATCCAGACACGAATGCCTTCACCAAGTCGGATAAGACGGAGCGTTGCCATTGCATTATGCATAACTATTTTATAGGTCAGGAGAAACACCTTCCAAGTCTGCTAGCCAGCACCAGGGGAATGTGTTCAAATGTACGCTCTCCCGTTAGAACATGGGCTGCTTCATTCTGGACAGTTTTTTCTCAGGCAACCCGGATAAAAGGGCACTACAATAATCCAATTGCAATGTCACAAATGCAGGGATAAAGATCTTTTACGTCCTTTGACGAAAAAAACTGGTCTGATCTCAGCGATGTTTTCAAGATGGAAGAAGACGACTTCTGGTGACCTCTTTAACATGAGGCTCGAAACAAAGCGTCCTGTCAACGAACACACCGAGGTTCCTAACTCTGTCGGAGCCGATCCCAGCCATCGTTGGGCGACAGGCCGGGTTCACCCTTTGCCAGCGAAACACAAGGCCACATAGAGAGACGTTTTTACCATTCACCCTCTCATACAGCCATTCACTCTTTCATCCATATATCTGGGCAATTTAGGGTCTCCAGTGAACCTGCTGGTTGATTTTGGACTGTTGGAGGAAACCAAAGCAGACAAAGGGAGAAAATAAAAACTCCAAACAAAAGCCTTCTTGCTGTCAGGCGGAAGCGCTAACCATCACCGCAGTGCTGCCTACTACATTTATTCAACACTGAAAAATGCAAACATTTAAATAATTTGTACAATAAAACGCACCGCACTTTCTGACAGGACTTGTTTTGTGAAGGCCGTGTTTACATAAATAAGACGGTAATTGAGTAACTGCAGAGAGAGCAGACAATCAAAATGCTTAATGCACTTTTCTGTCAGTCTTTTTCCCTCAACACCAACTTTCAAAACAGAGCTGCATTCGGAGAATATGGGGGGGGGTTATTTTTTTTTTTCCTCATTAATTTACCAGGTCATCCTTCCAGGAAGGCTGCGGCCTCTGCACGTGATGAAGATCCTCAGGTGTGTCCTGCGGGAAAACAAAAAGCACGGTATATCTCGTTGCGTTTATTTTTTATGCAGGCATAAATTCTTCTTATTAAGACTTCAGAATTCTATTAAGCCAGGCCACAAAGGCAGGCTCTTCAACAACTGCCTGCTTTTATAATGGCATTATAAAAATCCGATTTGTGGGATGAACTATTAGCAGATTTTTTCGCAATTGGGGGGAGGGGGCGAAGTTCAGCGAGTAATAAAAATGTCAACAAAATGCAAATGGGTTTCGACGCGGGTGCAGAGACAGCAGCTCAGAGGAAACGATTGGAAGGAATATTTCTGAAAAAGAACTGGAAAATAAGAGCGAGAGCTTTTTTTTTTTTTTTTTCACTCACAGAATAAATGTCAATCTTCCGTTCCCGGCCGACAGACATCACATAGCTTCAAACACAGAATTGCACAGGCTGAATTAAGATTTAGCGTGAGGCAGTAACATTTGCAGAATACCGAGCGATTACTCACGAATTCCGGTGAACCTTCAGAAAGATGCAGTCGCGCACCTCATGACATCCACCGTCTGCAAGGAACATTGATTTTTCTTTTCTTTCCCATTACTTTAGTATAACATTTCTTTCCCAAACATCTTTTTTAGCTCAGAGAAAATAGTGCCATTTACAGTACGTGCCTTTCTTCATGGTCTTAATGCAATCGCCGGTATTAAAGTTCCAGATCTTCAGAGAGCCATCTTTGCACCCCGTAATGAGTCTGCAAACACAAACACCAAATTTAATTAAGTATATCTCATAAAAAGGTGATACGATTATGCTGAGCATGTTTATTCGCCAGGGCTTGTAAGTTAATACTTTATGAGAGACTATCGTGCGAAAAGAGGGCCGTGTTTAATCTGAATGTTCGATCAGTGCGGCAGGGAAGTTGAGCAAATAAGGTCTAATGTCAACAGTGGGAGGATTTTTGTGCCCGCATCCCTCCTGAAATTGAAAAGATATGAAATATTGTGCTTGGAAATGCTAATCTCATAGATTAGAGTTCTAACGCCATCCGTTTAATGCACACTTACAAAGGGTTGCCTCATGGCGGACAGAGAAACCCAGTCTTCCCTGAGGCTAGCCGAGAGACACCTCATCTAGGCTTCCAGGAGGCTTCCTGACCAGTTGCCCCGAGCCACCTCATCGAGCTCCTGTGGATGCAGCAACCGCTACAGGATGGCCAAGCTTCTCACCCTATCTCTAAGGAAGCACCTTGACAGCGAGTGGAGGAAACTCATTGTAACTAATCTTACTTACACACTGACTTTAATGCCTGATGTTAAATGAGAAGCCTTGACTTAGCATGACTGCTAACTCCCCTACCGCCATTTCGTCATTCAAAAAAGTACATTTAAAGTCAACAGAGTGGAATATTTGTGTTAACTCTCTCGTTCCTCTTAATTATGGTTCCCTAGACAGTCGAACAACGTGACCTGGTTGAAGGTCACTGGTGAGACGATTGGTGATAGTCGATCAAGGACTCTATGAGATTGTCCTGCAGGCACCGAGAACTGACCAGGAATGGTACCCTGTTGTACTTTGCGTCAAACTATCAGGTGAGACGATTATGATTGCCGATTGAGCCGATTGAGCAATCTCAAAGATTATTCTCCAGACGCGTCAGACCTGAACCAAGAGGGGCGCCATCAGAAACGCATGAGACATTGGGCTATATTTCTCACGTTCATCTTTTTCCATTTTTTTTTTTTTTTTACTTTATTAATCGCCTGTGGGAAATTCCTCTCTGCATTTAACCCATGTCGGATACAGCGTGACCAGTTGGCAGCCATCTAGCAGCACCAGGGGAGCAGTTAGAGTTCAGTGCGCTTCAATGCACTTGAAGGAGCCGGGAATCGAACCAGGAATCGGTTTCAGGGACGATCGCGCTAAACCTCCTCGCCAAGCATCTTGGCAAACAACTCCAAATACGGTATATCCGGATGAGGCTTTGGGTGTGACTTCTCGGCGTCGAGGAAGAGGGTCCCATCAGCGTGAAGGACTTCCAAGAACGGGTCATCCTCACTGACGAGCCGGGAGACGTTCAGTTGCGGCACAGGAAGCAGCTTTTCTTGGTTCATTTGCTTTTTCAGCCAATCAATTCCGCAGAAGTCAAGACTGTACAGGAATTTATCTCGTGCGTTAAGATTCACGCGCGACAAACACAACGCGGGGTGTTTATTGTACCTGCTTCCTTTGGGGTCAAAGGTCATACAGGTGATGGCAGGGAGGCCACACGTGCCGGCAAACTCGAAAACGAGACGTCCCGTGTCAAAGTCCCAAACCTTTACCTGCCAGGAGACACAGCCGTCATCGGTTTTTTAAATCGGACATCCATCCCAGAGCAAAAATGTGAAACCGAACTCACGGATCCCTCGGCGCAGCTGACAACCTGACGGAACTCTTCGCTGTAGCCGCAGCAGGTCACCGGCTCCAGGTGGGAAGCGGGCTGTCGACTTCGAACCCTCGGCCTTGCAGATCACAAACAGCGAGGTGAACGTCAAGGCTTTGCATTGGTCGGGCAAAGAACATCATATCCGTTCAATTCCTCAATTGGAAATCTTCACATCTCCACGATCATTAGCCACTTCGTTTTCGAACCCTACCCTCGTTGTTGTCAAAATGGGAGCCGATTTTTCAAAATACCGCAAGCGCTCGCAGGATCCTACGATGAATAAAAACCCGGAGGCATGGCAACCAACCTTATCTCAAGGGAGAGCACAGCTACGGAGTCTGCAGCGGCATACAGGCTTTTTATAGCAGGGGAGTACAAACATGCAGATATGTCGCCATGCATCCCGCTTGCTTCGGGGTCTGCTGTGAACAGGCAGCACTGATCTTCAATGTGCCAGATCTATAGAAAGAAACAAACAAAAAAAGAAACAAATATGTGTAATACCTTTGGTTAGATCAACACAGGATTGTGATTCTGCATCACTTTGGATAAATTATAAAAGATAAACCTTGACGGTGCAGTCTGTGGACACAGAGAAGATCTGGCCGTCATCTGATGAGATGCAGAGATACGCAACGGGAGCCGAGTGGCCTTTTAAAATTCCATTGGGATTCCTGATACGTTAAAGAAAAAAAAAAAGAAAAAAGAAAAGAAGGATTCTGTAAGGAAAATAAGGATTTTTAGTTTATGGTGATCGTGATTTAAACTCGTCATGGCCCCTCACCCTGAGTAAAGGGGGTTCCACATGCGGATGAGTCTATCCATGCCTCCGGTGACCAGCAGGCTCCGCTTCTGACAGAGATCGAAGGTCTTCACACCTTTGTGGACGCTGAAACCTCTCTGGTCACATGACACCCGGCGCCGCGGGGTCCAGCTCAGCTGGGCTTTCCGGGTCTTACCTTCCAAGCAGGCCTCGGCAATCTCTTTTAAGCGCTGCCGGGCATCCGTTAGAGGCAGCGCGCAGCCTGAGAAAGTTTTTCAGACCCTGAGAGGCCGCCGGCGTGCGCGAGCATCGATCACGAAGCGCTTTTAAGGGGCGAGGGCGAGTCAGTATCGGGACAAATGACGGAACACGCCCGTCGACACAGCCGAGCGTGCGCAAACACACCGCCATTGATCGGCGGGGCTGTCAGCCACGAGTCATCTTTCAATTCTCCAAAAAAGCATAGCTGCTAACTAAATAATGTACACAAAGTTAAACCGGACAAGCTGTACAAAACAACTCATATATATATGTGTTCATATTTTTTTCCGTACACACCTGCCTTTTTACAATCAGAACAACAATTCTTGAATCTTTTATCAGGGATGCCTATTGTAACTGGCATATTTTATTTAGTACCGCATAAAAATAAGATTATTTTCTTTACCGTCATTTGTGATGCGTTTTACGCCCGGGGTCCTTCATTTATTTCATGTTCCGATGGGAACAAATCAAAAAACATACCGATCACGAGGGATGACGCCTCTTCATTCGATGAGGAAATGACAGCTTGCAAACTTGGATCATACTTCACCTAATTTCAGGAACAAATATTACTTTTTTGTCCATGATAATATGCTAAATATACATTGAAGCCTACAGTGTAGATGGGAAAGTCTAACATCACCTGCGTCACCCAGTCCCGATGAACTTTCCATCGCACAAATTTCACATTTGGTGAGAGCACAGCGTTGTCGATGGCCAAGCTCGGCATATTCCTGTGTTTGGGAAATTTGTTCCATAATCTACGACAGAAAAGAGATAATCTGCAGTCCAACCCCGAGACATTCAGTCTTTACATACAGATGTCCGTGAAACCCCTGGAACGCTGTTGAACCAATAAGAAGCCAAAAAAATGTTCCGGTATCTTTAACATCAATGTGCTGAACTCTAAATTTGGCTATTTTTCTTCACTCTCTTCCGAGCCGCGCCCGGAGTCCACCAGTCTATGACTCATCAAGCGTTTACCCCCTGGATCAAGACACCCTTTGATGCAAAGGATAATGATTAAGGGCGTACATTTGCAGATGGTCTCATGTGAATATCATTTCAAAACATCAACTGCATAATGAAAAAAACATTAAGACGAAATTGAAAAAAAAGATTAAAGAAGAGGGGACTTTCCCTGTGCCCTATATGGGAAACGATGGTATACAAATATAGAAAGGAAATCAGACTGGATGTTTTGTTTTGTGGTAATATACATATTCATTAATTTATTCATTATTTCCACCGTTCATCCTGCACTCTGGGTCACGCCGGGTGCTGGAGCCTAACCCAACTGTTGAGACTAGGGGCAGGGTTCACCCTGGACCAGTCGTAGGGCCACATGTAGAGATTTACAACCATTCTCTCTCTCATTTACAGGTCTGGCCGATTTATGATCACCAATTAGACGACTGCATGTTTTTGGACTGTGGGCAGAAGCCCGCAGAGACAAGGGGAGAACATGCAAACTCCACATAGAAAGGGCCCCTGTTGAGATCAAACCAGTACCATCTTGCAGGAAGTGCCGCTGACGTAAAACCTGCGCGAAAAAAACACGCTAATCAAACCTTTCATACTGGATCTGTCGAGGCTAACAGCAGGAGGCAGTGGTAATAATGACCAACAGGGCACCGGTGGTAATTGGGCTACTGTGGGATGAATGAGTTGGGGAAGGAGCGGCAGAGACGTGTGGTAGACTGGTGCAGGACATGTATGAGTGCTCGGAGTGCATCAGAGATCAAATCTGAGCCCCTCCTTCTTTGCTATGTTGATGGATAGGCTCACCGATGAGGTTGTACAACATCGAGTATGATGTTTGCAGATGATACTGTGATCTTTAGTTAGACCAGGGAACAGGTGGAGGGAAATCTAGATGTGTTTGAATGAGAGGAACCCAAGTAGAATGGTGAGGCCACAGGGAGTGAAGATAAAACTGACCCCAGCAACGCACAGTGTGGAAAAGAGGTGAAGAAACGTGTACCACCAGGTTGGAACGGGTGGAGAAAAGTGTCAGGTGTTATGTAGGGTAAAAGAGTATCAGCCGGAACGAAAGGCAAAGCGTAGAAGATGGTGGCCTTCAGGAAAAGACAGGAGGCAGAGCTGGAGGTAGCAGATGTGAAGATGGTGAGGTTCTCTTTGGGATTGAGAAGGATGGACAGGATCAGGAATGAGTCCATTGAAGGGACAGCACATGTTAGATGTTTAGGAGCGAAAGTCACACTGAGATGGTTTTGACTTGTACAAAGGAGGGATAGTGAAGATCCCGTTAGAAGGGTGTCCATGATGGAACTACCAGGGAGGAGGCCTAGAGGATGACCAGAGAAGAGATCTGGATGGATGGATGGAGTGAAGAAGACATGAAGTCAGTTGGTTTGGGGGAAGAAGATACAGAGAATAAGATTGGATAGAAGGAGACAGTGATTCAGAATTTGCACATGTGCCTGAATATTGTACGCCTGCGAAAATTTGGTTTTTCATTACTGGCAAATCAAGAAGCAAAAAGGCAGGAGTTCGACTGGCTGCCGGGTCCCTCGGGCTCGGCTGGCTCCCGATACGGTCGCTCAACTGTATCGGAAATTAATCACAAACTCTGTGGCTGCCAGACGAGTCGGGGGAGATTCACGACGGCTTCGTTTTTTTTTATCTGTTTCAAAATGCCACGTTATATTTTCGCTCTTAATTTTTGTCGTATTTTGCGGTTAAGCGGACAAAGCGAGGCTTTCGCTCTGTGAAGCGTAAAAAGGAGAGTATAATCTCAACTTCTGGGGAACGGGCCTTTAAAAATCAGACGGAGAAAATGCACGTTACGTATCTTATCATGAATTTTCATTTGACACGAAACAAAAGTATTTATCTCCTTAACAACATGTGAAATGGACAAACTGATACTTTTGCAAGCCGTGGTCACTGTAGTTTAAATGTTTGTTTTTTTTCCTATGATTGGGTTCACCCCAGCACACACACACTCACACACACCTTCCATTCCTCTTCTGTGTAACGCTGCAAAGTGTTACTTGAAGTTCTTCTTTTTGAGCTCCAGATTTACATCGTAATTCATCATCTGATATTCCGCTCCCACCCAAGCACACATATGTGCCAGCTGTTCAGCCCCAAATAATTCTAATATCTCTGACCTTATTTCTGCCAATCCGATCTAAAGGGCATCTTTAATTCCATCTTTCTTTTTTTATTTTTCTGTCCCTTTGTCGCATTGATCATTGCAATTCACCCCTGACTCTTGAATAAATTGTTATTAGCGCTAAGGAAGAGCTGATTGCAGAACACTTTGGTCTTCCGGTTTTCAACCACTTAGTAATTCTACTTTCTCTTTTTCTTTCTTCCTTTCTTTATTTTTTTTTTGTCTTTCGATAGTTAATCTAGTATGATTCTAGCATGTAGAAAACACAATAAACCATTTGTGACACCGGGCATCTTCTCAATCGCTCTCAGCTAATGCAAAATAACAGGGGGTGAGCGGGATAAACGGTCAATTAGAAGAACAGAAAATCGTGCGGGCTCGAAGAAGACGGTACCTGAGGGTGTCTTCTACTGAGGATATTAGAATGATATTCACACAACCCTGAAGCAGAGGAGAGAAAAAAAAAACACTCGCGGTATTAATCAAGCAGGGTTAATGATTAATGTAATTTTGTCTGACGATTCGATATGAATTCAAAAAGAAGACTCACCTCAGTGTCTCCATACAGAAGACAGCATTGATCAGGACCGCTGTACCTGCAGGTGAATACGCAAACCGTCACGTGCCCGAACTTAATGGCCCATTTGGTGGGATACTTGATGTTTACATAGTGTTGTGGCTCACCCGTAGTCTAATGTCAGCGGGATTGTGTCCAGGGTATTGATTTGGCAGTAAGGCTCCAGAGTGGAAAGCTCATAAAGCTGGATCTCTCTGTCGCTGTGGGATAAAGAAAGAAGGCCAATTAGTTTAACCTGCTGACAGAAACACGCGGTTTTACAAGCAGGATCTCTGTGATGACTAGGTGATTCTAGTCGTTACCCTGTTCCAACCAGCAGTTTGTTGTACTCGGGCATGGGGGTAAAATCGCTCGCCCACTTTGACTTCCTGTTTGCAGGTTCTTCCTTCTACAGTGAAAGAATAATTCAAATAAAATTGCAGATGAAAATACGTCAATGACAATCTTTTTGGGCGGATACCCGCTCTTTTGTCAACAATAGGCTTTCTTTTTGAGAAAGTGGATAGCTCTTAGATATGCTGCCATAGGCGTACTCTGCTGAAGGATGTCACATGATGCTCTCCTCCCAATGTCACGGTTCTCAGTGCTTCTTCCGGTGGTTGCATCTCATCAGCTGATTTGCTCCTCCTGGACGCACAGCTGCCGCCAATGGCAGGCAATTACTGTGGACTTAAAAGCCTTAGCTCCCGTCCCCACTCGTTGCCAAGTTGTCTTTCTTTCCCTTGCCAGTGACAGGTTGCCTTGCTTGCCGTAGGAGACCTCCCCGGAACTGACCCTGCCTGTATCCTTGCTCATTTGCTCACTTGCTCAGACTGCAGTTCTTCAAACCCTAGGTCCTCCTTCCTGTCCTCCTGCTTCGTCAACGTTCAGCTATTGCAAAGTGTCCATTAGCTACCAGAGGCTGAGCAAACTCTTTCTCTGCTGGTGCGAGTCATTGGTATTGCATTTGGGTCCAGACCCCACCTATCCACTCCTATCCTGTCGGCACTGTCCTATCATCAACGCATGTTAGCAACCTCATATCTTCTCCCGAGATATGAGGTCTCCCGATACCCCAACTGGTCGAGTCAGAAGGCCGCCCTCATTGAGCTCTGATCTGTCCGAGGCATAGGGCAGTTTTTCCTCACCAATGTCCCCATGTGCTTGCTGGGGAACATTTGGTTTCTGTCAATCATTTTCAAACACTGTGGAATAAAAATCATGTCGCCATCATGTTACTGCCGTGTCAAGGCAGCCGTCTTTGTAATTTTCCTATTGTTATGACCCAATATTATCGTTGTTATCAAATGTCGTGAAACTGCATTTAAAAATTGTACCCCCTGAAAATGGGCAGCAGTCAGCCATTTCTTTTCAACATATCCACACAATGGGATGGACATAAAGGTCTTTAAAGGATAGAAATGGGTCACAGAAATAAAGAACCCCCCATCCACCCACCCCGCATTCTTTTTTTCCAACCCCTTTGTTTTCTATTTCTTTGTTCCTCTGTCTTTGACTCTCTTTATGAAAAACAACTGGGACAGAGTGATAAATGGTGACGACAGTAATTAGCTATTATAAAGCCGGCGGTGAAATAAATAAAAAATGACACATTGGGAGAAAAACACCGGCCCTTTGGACAAAGGATTGGCTTTTGGATCTTACAAACAAATATTTGGTCATCTGGGGCTTCAGTTGGGGGCTCCAGTAACGAACCGCTCCGTCCTCTCGCATCGTGATAACGGTGCCGTCACGTTTGCGCTGGATGTTGATGACAGGGCGTCCTTGCCCGAACGGCCTGGTGGAGGCCGGCAGGTTAAACGCCACCTGTTTGCCGCGCCTTGTTATTTGCTCCTTCTCTTTGTTCTTCTGCAGTATGTGTGCGCTGAACTCCCCCTGCGGGGAAATCACGACAAGCATTACCTTATCATCTTGTCTCCCCGACAGCCGTGTACGACATCTCATATAATTCTCGCGGAGTGGAAAATGCACTCCCCTGAAAAGTTTGACACTTTCGTCCGACTTCTTTATCGGTGCGTGTTCTTTCTTTTTTTTCCTCACATATTTCAAGATCTGTGAAGTCTAAACAACCTTAGAAAAAGCGAAAAGCCGTCCGCCGCTGTCAGAGAGATTACTGCTGCAGGCACCATCTTGGAATCAGCCAAATCGAATAAGTAGGTAAACAGTATAATTGGCACTGGGAAAGCTGCTTAAGGCCAAATCAGTCGGTTTAAGTAAATTTCAATACTGCTTTAAACCTCATGACTGAAGTTCTTTTGATTATATTACTCTGGATATTAAATGGAACATCTTCTTTTTACTCCTTTTTCTTTTGGCTGCTCCCTTGAGGGAATCATCTGCATCCATCCAACCTCATCCTCTGCATCCTCTCCTTTCACACCAACTAACTTCATGTCCTCTTTAACTACATCCATAAATCTCCTCGGCTTTCTCGGCCCCCTGCCTGGAAGCTCCAACCTCAGCGTCTGCCTACCAATATATTCACCATCCCTCCTCTGTACGTGTGCAAACTCTGGTGCTATTGTTGTTACTATTATTATCATTATCATTATTATTACACATGACTCATTCACCGATAGTCGCTCTCATTCAAGCATCTGGGCAAGTTAGGGTCTCCAATGAACCTCCAGCGTGTTTTGGGACTGTGGGAGGAAACCAAAGAACCCGTAGGAATCCCATGCAGACATGGGGAGAACATGCAAAGTCCACTCAGTTGGAATTAAACCAGGGATCGTCTTCCTGTGAGGCAGAAGCGCTAACGACTGAGCCGCTTCTTCATTACAACAACAACAACAACAAAAATAATAATAACGATGAAATAAACAATGATAACAATAATAAATAATAATACTAATTCTCATGATAATAATAATAATTTTATTATTGGTATTGCTGTTATAATAAGAATACAATGTAATACAAAGTCATGATAATAATAATCGTAATAAATGTTAGTGTCATTGTTATTTTGTTTTTGTGTATTTATGTATTTATTTCAGCAGATCCACACCTCCTTCTCCACAGCCACTTCTAGGGGAATTATCGGTATTATAATCATAAATAATATAGTATAATAATATAGATAATATAGAAGATATATATAATTTATAATAAGAACAATACTGATAATACTGACAGCAGTAGTAGTATTTACAGTAGTATGATTGCTGCTGTTGTTATTGCTATTGTTAATATTCAAATTTCTTTTCCCTTTCACACACAAGTTTCAACTCACCCAGGAAATCTGTCCTCGCCCCAAAAAATCGATCTTCTTGAACAGCCACCGAACCTGCGCATTGTTCTGGGAAGTTGGAAGCACAAAAAGGAAAAGAGCCACGCCGCAGAGGCAACGGCGAATCGCAAAGACAGCATCGCAAATCGGTTAATACAAGAGAGCAGTCAAATAATTCAACGGCAGAGAACTGTCACGCTGTCTTACCGTGTTAGACAAACCCAAAGACTTCTTCACAATTTGCCCAAATCGCCTCTCATCAATGGATTTGCAGCCTCGGCTTTCAAGTTCCTTTCCGTTGAAGCAAACGCTGTCAAAATCTCCCATTAATTCATAATCAAATAGCACAGAAGACGGCATTAGTTCAATACCTCAAACGCCATTTTCAGTTTCTGGAGGCTCTCCAGTGAAATGTTTTCATCGATCTGATTGCAGAAAACACAAAACGGAATGACACATTAGCATGTTGTCAATAGCAGCCATCATTCAATTCATTATTTAAAGAAAGATAAACAAAGGAGTGATGTGGACGGTGCTCCCACTCCTGGAATGAATTAAAGCGTGCCCCTTATTTGATTTTAGGCCACTCAGGCCCACGCGCCAAGGGATCCGCACGGTGGATCCACTATCGTGGGCTGCAAAAATGCAGCGGCGGCATCAGTCGAGCGTTCACCATCTATACGCACATGATCGGGGCCCCGCCTTTCTGAGCGCTAATGGCTGACTGTCATGGCCACCGAGGGGGCGCGGGCATGACATATCCCGGACGGGCTTTGCGGGATAACGGGCCTCGCTTTCGGCGTTAATGGCCTCTTTTCATTTTCACCGTGGTCTCCTAGCAACTGATCCCTGATCCATGACAGTCTTTTGATCTATCATTAATAAATAACGGGGGTAAACAGCCTAATTCCTCAAGGATGTAACTGAAGTTGCCCCCCCCCACCAACCCCCGCCCCCCTCGCGGCATCGCCTGAGCCGCGGAGATAATGGTTTAATCTGAGCGATGGAAATGCCGAACGTGCTCCTGGAACCTGGACGGCGAGAGCCGGGGAAACTTCGAGCCCGTTTAAAATCCGCCGCTGCTCATCGCCATCGCGAGCGAGAAGAGTATGAGTGACATCTGCAGCCGGAACCTTCGAACTTCATCCGGCTCGGGGGGGCGCGAAGGCGACGCGGCCCGGATCTGATGGGGGGGCGGCCGGCTCGGAGAACGCAGTGTGTTTTAATCTGGCTCGAGCCGTAGTCGTACGCCGGTATCGGGCTGGATAGTCTCGCCAAGTGTCCATTAAGGCTTCGGGTAAATTGATCATCAGATTGATTTAATGCATTTTTTTGGCATTGCCTCCTATTTATTGTCTGCTTCAGCTGGAGTAATTTTTAAGTACTTCAAAAAAAAAAAAAAATAGTGGACCAATGAAACTCTCTAGTGACACCGTGAGGATGGAAATAGTAAGTGAAATAAAGGTGAAAGTATCCGGGTATTTTTTTTATTTTGGCTTGAGGGGCCGGCTGGTTGACATTTTAATAGGTCACACTCAATCCTCTGAATTCACTTTCGGACGGGGCGTTTCAAAAGTTCACCTCGAAGCTGCGAGCCGAAATCACACGGCCGCGCGGCCTCCACGTGATTTCCCCTTCCGACCCGAGGGCGAGAGAGCGTCTCTGTCGGTTCTGTTTCAGGTTTTCTCGAACGGCCCAGTCGGGCCACACCCTCCCGTCTTGTCCCGTCTCGTCCCAGCCGCATTTGCTCGCCAGCTCCGAAAGGATGCTGGAATTAAAAGGAACTCGAGACATAAAAAACATAGCAAGTCTTTTTTCAATTGCATTTCCTGCACCCAAACTGTGAAAATGAGTGTGCATGTCATGTTATTAATTAATCACACAGATTTTTTATTGTATTTTTTTTGTATTTTAATTTTTCTTTTTTTATTTTCGGATTTAACTTTTCCTTAACTTTTTTTTTTTTTTTTTTTTGACGGCTCTGGCTGCCATGGCAATTTTATTTCCCCCTGGGGATTGATAAAGCCATCTATCTATCCATATATCTTTTATTACAGCATGACTTGTATTATTTGAAAAAAAAAAAACACTACATATGAGATTAAAAATGTATTTTTTTGGTGTATACACTCGCCGACTTTTTCGGTTTGTGATTGAAGATGTTTCACTATTAAAGAATCAATGAACAATCAATCAATATGTCAATAAGACGCTCACAACTCTAGCCAAGCAATGATCTCCGTGTTCTAACATCATCACTGTCAAAGTCACTATAGAGAAATAATCTCTTCTATTATTTCATGCCGTATTTCATTGCTATACCTTGTCAATTGAACCTGTTATGACATGTTTATTATTATTCATGTTACTACGCTTTTTAAAAATCGTTTTTCTTTCAAGTCGTGTTGTCCATCTATCCCTGTTTTATTGTCTTCAACGACACGGCGTGTAACAACCAGGGCTTTCGGCATGACATATTGACTCCTCGGCGTTGCCACTAAAGCCAGCACCATGGCAACAGTAAACACTTCCGTAACAGGACAAAGATGATTGTATGACAGATATACAAAGCAATGACTTGTCGTCTTAATCCCAAACATTAAATCCCCTTCAATGGGGTGAAAATTAAAGTAAAACCATTTCTTTTAGAAACACAAAAAAAGCTTTTTTCCATCTATAATTGATTGGGGACTGGCAAGCACAGCAGCAGTTTTTACCTGGGGGCACGTTCTAACCTTCCCGAAGCGGAGGAGCAGCGACGCCTTTTCCCCGACATCCTGGTGAGTTTCTGCTCCAGTCCAAAAACATATATAAATAAATAAACTTATAAAAACAAAGTTAGGGGAACAGCCAAATAAGCTGTTCATCAGTCAGGTCTCACTTTGGTCTACCTGACACTCACGCTGACATTACACCTGAGCGCAGCAGGCCCTGGTTACTAAGAAACCCCCCTGGTGTCTCCTGCGACTACGAAAATAAAATGGCAGTCTCGCATTTCCAAAGGGAAAAGCAGCTTTCGAGTCATAAATCTTCATGTGCCGTTTGGATAATTACTAAATAATAAGGATTCATTATACTGCATAGGCCATATTCATAAAATCTCATTTGACTGGATTTAATTCATGATTATTTCAGTCGCAGCTTCTGAGATGAAAAAAAAATCGGATTAATTTGACAAAAGTGTCATATTTCTCACTAAAACTTTTCCCAAACGAGCGTAAAGAAATGGGGTATTTTATAATGACAACAGCAGGATCTTGATGATATTCCTCGGCGATTGCATCTATTTAATCATTTCTTTTGTTATCTGATGACAGGGCAGCAGGCAGGCTGAATGATGATAAGACGAGATGAAACACAAAGTCAGACAAAGATCTTTTCATCAGATATAGATGTTTAATTATCACGGGACTGCTCAGAGTTACTTTTTTTTTTTATAAATTAATTCCTGTAACTGCTTCATCTCTATTTGTTGAAGAGCAAAATGCATCAACGTTCACTGCAACATTTAATAAAAGGGTCCTGGAAAATCTGTTATCCAGCCTTGGAGCCAGGATTCAAGAATGAATCTGTTTGTTCCTTTTTTTTTTTTTTTTTCACTACTGAAGACCCAGCCAGCCAGAAGCCATCAGTCTGCCTGCCGTCGAAATCGGGGATGCGGCCTGTCAGGATGATCAAAACGTTCAGAGAGATGAGGTGATGCTAACCCTCCTCAGGTTAAATTTGCGTGGAACTGCTGCAGCTCCTGGGGGTGGGGGGGTGGGTGGAGGAGTGAGCGGTGGGAGTGGGGTGACTGCGACTCCCATCGGCAGACCTGACATTAGTGACACGCTTCCCGCTAAACCTGTCGTGGGATGTCAGATGCGATCCTCTCCGCTGAGCATGGATGTGGCCCGTGCACAACATTTGGAACTGCAACATATTGAGGGTAATCACTTTAAGAGTATCAGAACTGGTGATTTTTTTTTTTTTTTATGCGGATTTCTTTAAGCATATCGTACGTATTCTTATGACAGACATCACTGTGATGAGACCTATTACCCACAATCCCCTGCAGCGAGGCTCCTTTGCCCAAGTCTCCATGTTTTTTAATGCGGCCGTACACTGTCAACAACAAATCCGTGAATCGTAAAATAACCTTGCCGTACTATTCGCACAAACAAGCATTCAACTCAAATGGCTTGGACCAGGAAGAGGAACAGAAAAAACCCTCTCGCCTCACCTCCATCATCCCCCATCAGACTTATTATTCGGTATGTTATCTCTAAACAACAGGATACTCATTTCAGGGTCAGAGGAAACATTGTCATAAGTCTAATGACTTTAAAACAAGGGAAAACACCCCAGGGCAGGATGAAACAAAAGGGAACACACCAACAGAGAAACAAGTTACTCAGTTACTTAATAATTAGATTAATTACTAGTAGGAAGTAGTAATGATAATTAATAATGGTATACTATCACATTATTATCATTATAATAATTGACTTTGTTTTTTTAAATATATATTAATAACAACATCAATTAATAAATCACTATATCACCAAACCAATCACCATACTGGGTGAAGAGGTGGAGATTGTGGACTCCTATAAATACCTTGGGTCCATATTAATAATAAACTGGACTGGACACACAACACAGATGCCCTATACAGGAAGGCTCAGAGCAGGATGTTCTTCCTGAGTAGGATGAGGTGGTTTGGTGTATGCAGCTCCTCAAGACCTTCTACCAGTCTATGGTAGCCAGCGCACTCTTCTTTGCTATAGTGTGCTGGCGGGGCGGTGCCAGGACTGCTGAGGTCAACAGGCTCAACAAGCTCGTGAGGAACGCTCGCTCGGTGGTGGGACCCAACCTGGACCATCTTGAATCTGTGGCTGTGCGGAGGGTGAAGGTGAACAAACTGGGAGCTATCCTGGACGATCCTTCCCACCCCCTGCACCACGAGCTGTGGCATATGAGCAGCTCATTCAGCCAGCGGCTCATCCCACCCCGGTGCAGAACTGAACGCTTTGGACGCTCCTTTGTGCCCACGGCCATCAGACTGTGTAACAGCAGTAGCAGGACGGGACACAACCCTGACTGGTTGGGGGGGGGGGACCGTCAACCCATTACTCACTCACTCACCCACCCACACATGTGGTGCCCATAATCTTACTGGTTCACTTACTGGTCACTTACCTATTTATTGTTGTTTGTGTGTGTTATTTATCTATACATGCATTTGTGTATCATGTGAATATGAGTTTATATATATGAATATAGGTATGGGTATGTGTATGTATATATGTATGTATATGTGTATGGGCATGTATGGTGATATATGTGTATATATATGTGTGTACATATATGTAGGTATGGGCATGTGTATGTATATATGTATGTATATGTATGTATGTATGGTGATATATGTGTATGTATATATGTGTTTTTGTATGCCTGCACATGTACATATACTTTCTTTTCTAACTGTTTTTTTTATCTTGTTGTGCTGCAACATATGAATTTCCTCTATGGGGATCAATAAAGTATTATCTTATCTTATCTTATCTTATCTTATCTTATCTTATCTTATCTTATCTTATCTTATCTTATCTTATCTCATCTTATCTTAATTCTCGTGGAAAAATAAAATATATTGAGGATATTCTGAGCTGAAAAACTGGGTTGAAAGCAAAAAAATGCAAGGAAGCAAAGCAACAGCACATTACCCTTCATAGCAGAAATGCACTTGCTCCCTGGTTCTTTTCGGATTCATCATCAGGTCCTTGAATTTACCTAAAAAGCACCGATAATCTGTGACTTTCTAATATATCACCGACCACAGACGACCTTCCTCTGATCTGTGTTCACTGCAAAACGATTGGATTAATGCTAAACCTGCTTTCCTTCTTCAGATTTGCACTTACTTTAACACTTGCTGTGACTCGTGTACGATTAAACAATATTGTCGATGTCTACATTTTAGAGACAAGTAAATACTTGGGAATCAAAACTTTTGATTTTTTTTTTCATTCTTTTAAAAAATGTCTCGTGTCAAACATTTTCCATGAAAAAAATGAAAAATATGGCTTAATATGGGGGCTTGATTACAGGGGCT
This sequence comes from Fistularia tabacaria, assembly GCA_901007705.1. Taxonomy (NCBI): domain Eukaryota; kingdom Metazoa; phylum Chordata; class Actinopteri; order Syngnathiformes; family Fistulariidae; genus Fistularia; species Fistularia tabacaria. Next base: position 35,770 of record CAAKHD010012891.1, on the reverse strand, counting down.
TGATATGGACTTTCTTGACTACTGTATTATTAACAGTCAAACTTATCTGACAAGCTTTCATAGCCCCCACAGAAATGTATAGTAGTCTCTTACGTTTTTATACACATGAAGTCATAGATATATGGTAAAGCAGTACTGAGCTGTCAAGGCCTTAGAGCTCTCATTGAGATGGATATTTCCATGACAACCATGCATTTACAAAATGTCTGGTGTCACTGTGCAGCCCCTGTATCATAGGAAACTTTGGGAAAATAGATTTATTTAAAGGTCACATTATGTAATGCGAGTCAAAGATTGGCATTCAAGATGAGAACAAAATGCTCCATTGAACCAACCTCAATTAGGTGTGGGTTTGTTTTCTTCTCTGACCTGAGGCTGTTCCTTACAATGTGAATTGAAATCAAAAAAGGTCCAGACTCGGGGCTGGAGTTTAAGAATTAAAGTCAGGGACATTAATCGGCATTGCCATTCAGACAACATGTTTCATTTAGCCGCTTATCCTGCGCTGTGGGTCGCGGGGGACGCTTATCCCAGCAATTTTTCGGGGCAATTTTCCCAATTAACCTGCTGCATGTTTTTGGATTGCGGGAGGAAACCGGAGGAAACCCATGCAGACGCTTGTCGGAATCGAACCAGTGTCCTTCGTGCTGTGAGGCCGAAGGGCTAAACAATGTGCCACCCACATACAAAAACATACACATTTATAAAGTAGTATATTATACATATATATAGTTGTATACTTTATATATATTAGTACATTTCTTTAATGTGTTGTCGGATTTGTGAATATGCTGGTATGAGATTATGAGATCTGACTTAATGTGGTCTTAATGCATAAAGAATGTATTAATTCATAAATTTAAAAAAAAAAGGAAAGCGGATTGAAATTAAACACCAGCATCTAACATGTTTTGCTTAATTCATTACCTCAGATTTTTTTTTTTTTTTTCCAATTTGCACTCTTACTATATTACTATAATTTAACTATACATGCATTGTGGCCGAACCCATATTTCTCAGCGCATTTGACTGAAACTGTAATCAGAAGGCATGGAGTGAAGGTGGCATATTAAAGATGATGTTTAATCATTTTTTTTTTTTTATTTCAAATCGTTAGAGGAGATGAAAATTGGGACATAATTCACAAAAATAAATTATTTTCCAACTAAGTTAAGCGTCCCGAATCTGCCTGTGCTGCCGCTCTGTCAGACGGTCGTCCAATCGGATCCTCCCGGGACTCGGCGGCAGCCAATGTCCGTCAGCCGGATCCCAGCATCCAGGAAACACGTTGAGCTCCTCGGCTCGGAGCCCGGAGGACCGCGCGCTGACGGTGCTGCTCTTCGTCCCATTGTCTGAGACGTAACGACGTACGAGCCCGGCCTCGCACAGCGTTCTGGGGGGTAAGCGTCCCATATATATGTTCACTTACCATCGAACTGTTTCGGAGCCGACTGCTGACTCTCCGCGGCGTTTGCCGCCGTTTGCGCCCGGGCGAAACGGAGACGCTTAACCAATCTCCCGTTCACGTTAAAACACCGTATTGCTAACGTAGCAACGGGTCTCGTCCAAACAGCGGGCTAAGGCCAGAGATAATAAACAGGCGAGGCGAGGGGATTACGTGGTGCGAGGTGAACGCGAGCAGCGACGCGAGTTGAAGCCGACGGGGATGCTCCGGGTAGCCGTGTGGCTACGACAAAAGCTAAAGCCCCTGTGCTCGAATGCCAACGTACTTTACCGCTGTCGACTGGTGCTGAAGCAGCCCGTATTGGGTGATACAGGCAGAGCATCGTTTGCCCTCCGATATCATTCCCACCTAAGTTATAAACTTTCAATATAAGACGTTCGTCGGACATGGTGCCTGTGTGTAATTCCGTGTCGGTGTGGCCGTTTAGCGGCCGCGGAGCCCGCTAGCCTTTGTTAGAAATTCAATCAGCCATTTTCATACCCGTCGCATGAAATTAGCAAGAGCGGATGTATGCTAATGGTGGCGATGCTAGCGAACGGCTAAGCAGCTAGCGCTAGCGGACAATGAGAAACGGCGAAGCTAATGCTAAACTTCAAGAAGTGGCGAGCGACTTGTCACACATAAAACTGTGAAAAACAAACCGCTAAATGTCAGAGCAGAACCCGTTATTTCAGGCTTCGTTTTTGTGAAAGGGACTGCAAACCACCATTAACGTACTTTGTCTTCGGACGCCTTGTGGCAGCGAAATTGGCATCATGCTGGCCTCCACATACAATGGCTCATCACTCACCCCAGACTCCCTCCTCCCACCGCCCGCTCTAAACAATAGATGGAACCGACAAAGCAAGGCGGGTTAAAACTGAGGAGGGACGTGTTAGCATATCGTACGTGCTGCTGCGTAAGTAGACCCGACTCTCACTTAAATATTCATATTCTCACATTTTTTTTTAGTAAGACAAGATGGTGAAGGACCCAAAGAAACCAAGGGGCAAAATGTCCTCATACGCCTACTTTGTGCAAACATGCAGAGAGGAGCACAAAAAGAAACACCCTGATGCCAGTGTCAACTTTGCGGAATTCTCCAAGAAATGTTCAGAGCGGTGGAAGGTAGGATGACTTCAATGCGATGTCTGGTTCATTTTCTTTTCAGAATTCCTCATTTGTGTGTGGTTCAAATTGCTCAAAAAACCTGCTCTTTTTTTTTTTTTTTTCTCATAGACAATGTCGCCCAAAGAGAAGGGCAAGTTTGAAGACATGGCCAAACAGGACAAGGTGCGGTATGAGCGGGAAATGAGGAACTACATTCCACCAAAGGGACAGAAGAAGAAGCGATTTAAAGATCCAAATGCCCCAAAAAGACCACCGTATGTACTTTGTTGGCACTTGAGATTATCTAACTGGTTTCCATTTGAGAACGGTTGCCCTTCAATTCAGGATTCCTGACATGAGGTGTGTTTATGTTGTTTTGGGGTCTTTTCCCCCACAGGTCAGCGTTCTTCTTGTTCTGCGCGGACTTCCGCCCCAAGGTCAAAGGGGAGAATCCCGGACTCTCTATCGGCGACACGGCAAAGAAGTTGGGGGAGATGTGGAATAGCTCATCGGCGGAGGACAAACAGCCATATGAGAAGAAGGCTGCCAAGTTGAAAGAGAAATACGACAAGGTTGGTTATTTACTTCCCTTCAGGGTGTTTTTAATAACGCTACGTGGCAGCCCTGATTTCAAAAATATTATTGTCATGCAGGATATTATCGCCTACCGCACAAAGGGCAAAGTGGATTCGGGGTCAGCTGCACCCGCAGATGATGACGAGGAGGAGGACGACGAGGAGGAGGGAGAAGAGGAGGAGGAGGATGAGGAGGAAGAGGAGGACGACGAGTAGGTTGCATAGGAATTGGACCTGAAGTTTTGTTTATGCCATATAACCCTGATATACTCAATTCACACTCTTGAAACAAAAGACCAACCGAACAAAAGTATGTGTATATTTAATGTTTTTAAGATGTACAGTGTTATTTTCCTTTTGTTTTTGTAAAGTTAACACTACATATCTTAAGTTTAATATTTCTAGTGGTAGTTCTTTATCCCTGCCATATGTAACAGTTTAGGAGGACTACAAATTCATATTAAAGTAGCAAGTCTCTAGGTGTTACAACTCAAATGAGATTTCTGAGTTGGTAGTGTATTTTTTTTTCTCTTTGTTTTGGAAAAAAAAAAAATTATGTGCCGTCTCAATGTCTTTTTATTGTTTTTTGAATACCACTCTAATATCAAATGCAGCTGTCGACATTCAAGAATGTCTTCCTTCAATAAAGGATTTTTTTTTTAAAGAATGTATTTTTGTTTTCAATGCTAGACGTGGGCATCTGGCAGTCACAAGGTCCAACTTGGGGAAGGAAAAGATAACGATCGTAAATGTAATTCTTTATGTTGTGAGAAATATCCTGTAAACTGTTACAGTATTTGTGAATATGGCAATTAAAACCGATTATAAGCAGCATTCATCCCATTTCATTTCCCCTAAGTAAGAACCAGCCTCAAAACAGTCGTCCTCATTAACGAAGAGCTTCTTTCCAGAAGAACAGAAGTTAACATTTTAATCCTGACGAAGTGAGGATTAGTTGCCGGTTTGTTTTATTTAATATTAAGGATTAAGAGTTATTGAAGGATTTAAGAGACATTAAGACCGTACAATACACCTTGCATTAATTCCTCATGTAGCAGGGAACAGGTAAGTTGTCTAAACTGTGTGGACTCTACCCCACCGTGATGAAGGGTTTACTCTCCAAACATTAGCTCTGACTAATCGCTCTGGCTTCAAATAACCTTAATCCTGCTGGCGGCTTTATTCAAGTTAAAATGGGAGGCTAAGCAACCAAACCGCAAGACAAACAGTAATTAGAGCGCATTCAAATATTTCCACTGGAAAAAAAGAAAAGGAAAAGACAACCACACAAAGTTTAAAAGTGCAAAATGGATCTTTAATCTTGCTGTTGGCTGTGATTAATGAATTCTCTTTTACGCAAAACATGTCTATTTTGCCACGACATAGCATACAAAAGTTCGGAGTTTTCTCTGCCTGTAATTCAAGAAAGTCACAATCACTCCAAGGTGTTAATATGTCCTTTTGTTACACTTTACACAGCAGCTGTGCCCTGTAAAGTGTTCGAAAGTTGTAATCTGATTCCCGTTGAAAATTCTAAAGACATTAGTCTCATCCCCATCTGTTTGGCTACTGGCAGCGACGGTAAGCCAGCAGGCCATAAATGTAACTGAAATCAAATTCAGGGCAGGGCTGTGGTTTTCTCTCTTTCGCTAAATGAATGAAAGCCTCGCGGTCTGAATGGAGTCACCATCTGGGATATAGTGGAGAAACAAACAGTCCCCTTAGGACATGTTTCTCAAGGCAACAGTTTTTTTTTTTCTCCGTATTGATCAAACTCAGCAGTAAGAACCCGTGCGGAGAATATTCACGAGACCAAAAAAGCAAAACAAACACAGTATTCTATAGCTCTAATAGCCGAGTGCAATCGCCAAGACTTAATATCAAGCATGTTGTCACAGCAAACTATTTCATAGGATCTCCACAGTCCGCTTCATTCTGGAATCCCTCCGAAGTACTTTGTCCAGGCATGGGCTGACATCAGAGGGGGTGTGTCAGTCAGGATTACAAGCTGGGAGTTAAACGCCACTTGGCTCGCTGCCTCTGTAGTTCTCCCTCTGCTGGTCATGTGGTGTCGGGCGGTTACCACCATATCTTCAGCCTCGGTACTTGACGCCGTTAAATGAAGCAGCGCTGACCAAGAGCAACTGCAGCGCAACAGGTGCTGAGTGAGTAAACTTTCAAATGGACTTTGGTGAACAGTGAATGAGCAATATTTGAAAAGTTCATTTTGTGGGATGCAGTCAAGTCTGATTTCATTTACATGGTGCCAAATCACAACAATATTGTCTCATGGCACTTTCCCTGGAGAGCAGGCCTGGTTCCACTCTTTAAAACGACTCCCCCATGAGTTCTTGTCAAGGAAACTGGACCTCAATTTCTTCTCTTGAAAGCATCTAACACTTCATCCAAGAGGCCTCTTCAGTTCATGAGCCTTCACTTTGGCGATGGCGGCAAGGACACTGCAGAGACTTTGGACGGATCCCAGCTTAATTGTCTCAACCGGTTGGGGTAAAAAGAGAGAAGGAAAGATTGAGAGAGCGGATGCTAACATTTACGGGATGGGCCTCGATTTACGACGGAGATCCAGTCCTACAGACCGACATTAGGGGATTTTTGACTCAAGTTGGAACTACGATAGCCGAAGCTACCCATACCTCAGAAGACTGAAAAGATTTGGAAAAGACTCACGGAAAACGATCATCATGCTTACATCTAAAAACAAATTTTTTAGTTTTGAGTCTGAGATAAAGTTGAGACTGAGATATAACAAAGACAGTGAATCTTACAGGGTCACCATTTAAAATAATGCAACTAGATTCTTTCAGCGATTTTTTTTCCCGCCATGCAATGTTTTCACCGGGTATTTGCAGAGCCTCTGCTATTTCACTCCATCGCTTTTCCTTCTCCACTTGGTTGTGATTCACTGGAGAGTTGACACCGTACAAGCCGGCCTGTCCTGCCTACAGCTCAACCATCCTCTTTCTGGATGGTCCAAACTGATGGGGACATCCTTCGCCATTCCCTTTGATTCATACCGCAAAGAAATACCATTTCTGCCGCCAATACGGCTCCGGTGATCGTTTGTCGACCAGGTTTCCTGTTAACAGTTTTGTAAGAGCTCATCTATTGGTTGTTGTCACCATGAAGACTGAAAGTCTTGCAATAATATCAAAAACGTTTGACATTGTCCTAAACCCGAGACAAGGAAAAGCCTGATCTAAACCTGCTCAGATTACCACCTTATAGTTATGGGCCGAGATGACGGGAGCGCGCTGCATCTCCAGGAAAACTTTTAGTCTGCCTTAGATCGCAGCCAAGTATTAGTCACTCATCTATCCTAATTAACGTACGTATGAGGAAGAGAACAAGGCCATCGGAAAATGAAAGGGAGAAAATGATTATAGTTCTGAAAAATGACAAAAATGAAAGTCATTTAAAAATTAAACACACAAATGCAAGAGCCGATGTAAACGATGCACGCGGTACCCAAAGAGTATATGCTAGCACCCAAGCGGCGTAACAGCATATTCCCCACGTGTCGCTTCGAACTCGAAAGCTGAAATAAATGTTTGAATTATTTTAGGGATTACAGACGTTAAGTCAAAACACTGCAAGTCGAAGACGACTTAGGTCGAGGACCCTCTGACCACGGTTCTAGCTTTTTCTTTGTGCCCCAACCGGTTGAGGCTGAAGGCCACCCGCCTTGAGCTCGGTTCTGTCCAAGGTTTCTGCTTGGTAAAAGGGATTTCTTTTTTTTTCTCAACGCTGTCGCCGAGTGCATGCCAGTGGGGGAATGTTTCTGTCAATCATTTTAAAGAGTGTGATTCAGACATGGAGAGTCTCATGAGACAACCAACAGTGATTTGGCGCCATGTAAATAAAATCTGACTTGACTCGACTTGATCTGACAATAATAGCGTTATATGATGGGTGCCTTGCAGGACCCCTGCAGGAGCTCGAGCCGCGACCCCGGGGAACCTGTGAAACGAGAGCACTCAAGGATTCCGGAGAAGATACGTAGTAACTATCGTGCATTGATGAAGGCACGTCAGTGCAGACAGGACAGGAAGCAGCGTGGTAACTAGAAAGTACTGTTGACATTTCTTTCTTATCGCCCTGAATTACAAAGTAAGATTGCATTTAAATGTCACATTTAAATTTGCGTCACCCTCACCCACACACACACACACACACACACACACACACACACACACACACACACACCACACACACACACACACACACATGCTCTCTGTCTCTCTCTCCAGAGGGTTCCCTGTCATGAATCCTCATCTGTTGATCGAGTAAATGCAAGCGCAGAGAGGCAGCTCACAGATACCGTCTCGGGACATCGTGCGCTCCCGTCCCTGGTACGGTGCATCTGTCGACTCTGCGCCCAAGCGTGGCGAAGTCAACCTGCGCTGCTCAGAGACAGATGGTGGGACCAGATGGGTTTTTCAAACAGGTTTATTCCTTCGACATGGCGGAAGATGCAGCACCAGGTCAGACGTTTTGGGGGGCCGAGCCCCTGTAGCTTTGGCACCAATAAAACATTTTCACGAGCAACATTTGCAGAAAAGCAATTCATGAAAACTCCTCAAATAGTTGTATTAATTCACCCCAATTTAGATCACTTCATAATAACTATGCACGGTGTTGAAAGGAAAAGGCGGAGAAAGTGGGTTGTCGCTTGGGGGTGACCAGTGTAGGCAAATGCTAAGGGCGCCTTGGCCCTCAGAGGGCGACAAAATAATCAGGAAAAATAATTGCATTTCATATAGTTATATCAAAACGAGTTATTACCATTAACTCTTAAAATGGAAAAGCTCACATTGGTTCAAGCGAAAAGCAATGTCCAGTTCATATCACAGAAGAACCTCAGCTTACAAACGCTCACGATTACGAATATATCGGCCAACGAACAGAGTTTTCGATTCAATTTGAAGGCGGGAACAAGCCTCGGTGTACGAACACGCAAACAAACAAACTCACGGGGATTCCGCGTTGTGGTGTTGTAGCACAGCGGCAGTTTTGCGTGGCACTCCGCCTTGTTTAATCTGTTCAGCGTCGTGTTCTTATGTGATAACGTTTTCTTATACTTTTTTTTCCCAGTAAGTTTGCCCTCATTATGGCTCCCAAAAAGGTTTAAAAGTGGCAGCAATAGTGGCGTTAAGAAGAAGTTAAGAATTTCAGTCGATATGAAGAAGGAAGTATAAGAGCAGAATCCGCGTTACAAATCTCGCCAAGCACTGGCTAAGTCAACCAGCTGTACGACCCTGAAGAACAAAGATGCGGCAAAGACGGCTGATGTGGCTAAAGGGGGAACTACGTCAATGAAGCAAAGTTATTGTGACTTTGGATTAAAGAAAGACAGCTCGCTGGAGATAGCGTTAGCGAGGGTCTAATGGAGAAGGCTTTACCTTTGCACGCTGATTTAGTGAAGGAAAAGCCGAGTACAAGTGCTGGCGAGAAGAGACAGAACACCAGAAGCACAGCAATAAATAAAATTATCTTAAATTCCTTCCTGTATTTTTGCCACAAATAAAAGTATAAAATCTCGCCTGGGGTGCCACATTGTATAGGGCCGACTCTGGTCCGCATCAGGGTTTCGGGTGTAAATCCACACCTGCTTCGCTCACACGAGTTGGCATACGTTTCCTTCCCTTGAATGTTAATGGGAAGTGAATAAATGGGAAAAAAAAAAAAAAAAAAAAATCAAGGCTTCAAACTCTCACAATTGATGGTGTCATAAAGTCTGGATAAATCTTCAGAATTGCTACATGGCACAAGATCATAACCTTTACTGCGCGAGGGAAGGCTTTTGGAGGGATCCTCTAAGCTCTTTCCAAAAGTTAAGCGAATGAAGCACAGGCTATTTGTTCTTGGCATCAATCTGTATTAATCTCTTTCAGTTTATCTTGATTTTTATTGAGGATTGGTTTGCCATGAAAATTGTCCCATTAAAAAATTAGAATAAAGTGCAGTTAACACTCGTTCTCGGTGTTGGATTCTACAAGGTCAAACACATATTTAAGATGTTTCGGGAAAACACATTTGGCTGCGAATAAAAGTTGATGTTTGTTTGCCAGTTAGCACTCGATCCGGCTCCGTTTTGATTATTTTACGGATGACAAAATGCCAAATGCAGTTTGAGGCCGAAGATCCCTTCCACATTCACGCATTTTGACGGCGGTCGTCTTTTTTTTTTTCGTGGACGAGGAGAGATAATCGTAAGTCGTGCGTTGCGCCGGGCGCCAAGGTTTTCCCTCTGCCAGGAAAAACATGAATGGGTATCAGACAAATCGGTAGGAGGATAAAGTGACGTGTGAATATCCCAGGAGGCTTCTGCCGCCAATGTCAGACCGACTTCTCCGGCTCCATCTGCTCCTCTGATGGTGATGGATGCCCCAGGATGAAGCGCTGCACTGGGTGAACTGGCATCGCCACCTGGGATGGATTTCACCGTTTGGATGGATTTCGGGCGTGGACGTTCGTTGAATTGAAAATAATTTTTTATTGAAAGATTAAAAGGCTCGCATGAATTCCATATACTACACTTTGGGGTAAAAATGGTAGGTACGTTTTCTGCATGGGAGTTAATCAAAGGCTACGGACAAAGCAACGACATGGCCGGCCTTTTTTTGGTGTGGAGTCTGCATGTTCTCCCCCTGTTGGTTTCCTCTGGGTTCTCCAGTTTCCTCCCACGGTCCAAAAACATGGAGGAGGTTCATCGAAGACCCTAATTTTGCCGAGAACTGTAAGTTTATGAACGGTTGATATGTCAGGTTTCCTTCCAATCTGACTCCAGGACCATCAGCACCAGATCCCCCCAAGGCTGGGTTCTTTCCCCTCGGCTCTTCTCCCTCTACACCAACGACTGCACCTCCAGTCACCACCCTCACTGGACTCATCTCTGGTGGGGATGAGTCCACCAACAGATGGGAGATGGACCAGCTTGTGACCCGGTGCAGTTGTAACAATTTGGAGCTAAATGCTCTGAAGACTGTGGAGAAGGTGGTGGACTTCAGGAAGAACCCAGCCCCACCCTCCCCCGTCCTCCTGAGAGACTCCCCCAGCTGGCACTGTGGAGTCCTGCCGCTTCTTGGGAACATTCATCTCCCAGGACCTCAAGTGGGAGCTGAACATCAGCTCCATCACAAGCAAGGCACGGCAGAGGATGTTCTTCCTGAGGCAGTTAAAGATGTTTCAGCTGCCAAAGACGATGATGGTGCACTTCTACACCTCCGTCATCGAGTTCATCCTCACCTCCTCCATCAACATCTGGTATGCCGCCACACCAGTTGTAAAATTACTTGGCGATTAAAGCGATTCTGATTCTGATTCTGATTCTGATTTGGAGAGCCGTTGACTTTCTCGTCAAAAAACCTTGCACATGAAGAGCATCTTGCAGAGACCTTCAACGGGCCTTGGGGTCCAAACAGTCCTCGAACGGTGAAAAAATCAGAACACGTGCAGCGCATGCGAACGTTCTGTACACGTGTTTGTTCTTTCCATTCTCCTCAGACAAAGCGTACAAAACCAGTGGACATTTTCAAAGACGCCCTGCCGGGACTTCGGTAACGCAAAGTTTCCCGGAATCGGCGCGATGGCTCGCTTTTGAGGAGACGGCAAAATTTGCTGGCTCCTGATGAGCGCACGGGATCAGACGGCGAGGCGTCCTGACTGGACAGGCGCTGGACGCACGCGGCTGCCCGCTCAGCTGCAGGTCACGGGACCGGAAGGACCCCTTCATGTGCTTTTTAGGAGATGGGAAATTCACGCATTCGAATCTGCCCGTTCAACCCCTGCACACTCGCATATGAAGATACTGCACGTCTAGGCGCTGAATCCAGTTTTTCGCAAAGCGATATAAGATAAGATAAGATAAGATAAGATAAGATAAGATAAGATAAGATAAGATAAGATAAGATAAGATAAGATAAGATAAGATAAGATAAGATAAGATAATACTTTATTGATCCCCATAGGGGAAATTCGGGTGTTGCAGCAGCAACAATAGAAAAGAAAAAAAAAAAAACAGTTAGGAAAGACATATACACACATATATAAATGCATACATGCCCACACACATATACATACATACTGTATATACATACACAGACCGATACCTACATATAATATATACACACATATATACACAATATACACAACATACACAATATACACATATACATATATACATACACATACAGACACAGATAGCAAACACAAGCAAGAATATATAGAGTAAGTAAAAAAAAAGAGACTATACGGAGCTGCTGCAACAGGCTGCCGTCTTCCAGCGCCATCTTGAAAAAAAAAAAAATATATATATATATAATTACATCTTTGTTAATATCAGCTCGCAGCAGAGTTCCAGAGTGTTTGTAACACAGTAATAACAGAGGAGTATGGTTGAAATTGAACTGAAGTGTGATATTGAACTCAGCTGCGAACTAAAATGAAATTAGAAATAATTATCACGACAAATCGACAGGGAAAGGGACAGGGGGAACGAAAATGTGCAACTGTGTGAAATCTGTGTGTTTGTTCGCGTGCTATCAACACCTTTCCTCATCAAATAGATACCATGTGCTTTTTTTTAAAGCAGTGTTTTACATAAATACCAAATGATTGTATTTTTACGACACTTGGTATGAATTCTCGACATGATATAAATAGCAACAAGAACAGGATGTTGAGTGAGTATTGCTGTAATGCATGTCCCGGGTCCCGGTGATAAAAGCAGTCATGGACATTTCTTGAATTCAAATGAAAATTTGAGAATATTTTTAATTTTATGTTTTTTTCCTTAAATCCTTGAATTCCTTCTTTTTCCTTGAATTATATTCTGAATGGAATGGAATTTTTTTTATAGCGATTTGAGGACATTTTTGATCAACATGTGAACTCCAGCTGTTTAGTTGATTCTGCAAAATAGTTTATTGAAAACATATTGAAATGAACGTTGAACACATATTGAGCCAGAAACTAACAAAGCCTTGACATGATTGCCTATGACAACAATATTAAACATTAAATAAATTAAGAATCTGTTGCAACCATTTCTTATGCCTCTATCTGTAGCATTTCCAGGGTAATTTGAAACAAAAATATTTTTCCACAGCCAAAAAAGAATTTCCTTTTAAGAAAAATCCAACATGCTTTGTGGTACCAAGAAAAAAAGTACAAAAAGGAAACATATTACAGCTCAGTTTTCTGCTCTCTGATTCTTTTTGGTTCAAGCCAGAAATTTGAGCCTGGAACTGACAAACTTCTTGCTCAAAAACAACAACAATTATAATTGAATACAAAATGAGAAACTGATGCATTGATTTCTTATGGCTCGACAAGCAAGACATTCTCATCCCAATGTTTCAACTGCCTGACGAATGGTGAAGTTTCCCTCAGGGACAAATACCGACGCATTAGGCGCCCCTTTTTTTGTCATTTTTCAACGAACCAGCAGAAGTGTCTAATTTTTTTCCTATTTTTTCGACGACACATTCCCATGGGTCCCTAATGTCGTCCGTGGAGGAACACGATTCCACATTTTGAACACAAACATGTGCAAAATACTAACTTGGCTTTTGTTTTCGTTAGGTTTTGACAGAAATGCGAGCGTTGACATAGGCATGACGCTCCAGGTCCATGGAAAAATGACAAGAAACGTGTTCCTCATGCGTCGATACGTGACGCGAAAGGAAGCCTTCAACAATCGTCAGACGGTTGAAGCATAGGGATGAGAATGGGCTGCTACCAGCAGCTTTTTCCTGAATAATATCCTTAGTAATTCCCGGTGCATTTTCTCCTGGATCCTGCCCACCAGTCCACTTTTTTGACGGCACATCATCAGTAATTAATCTGCACGGAACCCAGGGCCGGCCTGTCTCCCTTGCCATAGGGAAATGGCATGTTCTTTCCTTAATTCTAAAAAAAATGTGTATATATATATATATATATATATATGTATATGTGTGTGTGTGTGTGTATATGTTTATAAATGTATGAATGTTTGTATGTGTTATTAATGTATATATATAAATATATTTGTTCATGTGTATATAGTAGAAATAGTTTTACCATATTTCTCTGCCAACCTTCACCAATTTAAACATGCGTGTGCTTTGCTTTTACTGTTCTCATACAAGCAGAAAAACCCTGGTATTAATAAATAACAATTTCCTAAAAAAGCCACTGTTTTCACAGAGTTCTATTTTCAACAGAAAAATGCCCTTTTTTTGAAATGTGAAATTTTACCAAATTGTTCCATTGTCAGTCGGTTGAAACGTTACATCTTTAAGAGGAAAAAAAAAAGTGATTTATTACACGAAACACACGTTGTCAAGGGCTATATTTCCATTTCCAATTCAGTTTAAACACTCCCAAAAAACTCCAGGATACAGATGATTAGTTTCCATGAAGTTTGCTGGGAATCTTCTGAAAAGACGTGCCTTAGCAAAGAGGGGGCGAGAATGGTGTACCAACTGCCGGGCTGCTGACCGCTACTGTACTCACACGACTGTAAGTGATGGCCGTAAGATGAATTGACCTCCTGTCTCCCAGCGTTCACTGCTTCCATGTTGCTAGGGTAACAAATAAATAGCACATAGCACTGCGTTTTCTAAAAACAAACATTTTGTGGGGGCATAACATTTGTTCTGTCTCAACATGAATAATGGAATTAGTATGGAAAATAAAGGCATCGTCATTAATATTGATTTCATGAAATTGCTTGTTTTTAGATTGAATTAGAAATTATTTGCGAATTGACAGAACGATTATGGGTGGGATTGAAAATTAACATGAAAGTGGAGCAGGTGTTTGGCACGCCGCTATGGTTGGCCTTTTTAAATTTTCTATTATTTTTATCAATTTCACAGAAAATAGATATTGCTTGATAGTACAAGTACTACTTTTGATATAATGAGAGATAGCAAAGTAAGCTGCTGATGCGGAGAATAAGGTTAGATGGAGGAAGACGACTGAATGCTCAAACAAGGTCAGAGGAGTCATAAGTAGAAATATATGATATATAAACAACATATTTAATTCATTCATGTTGGTATATTTTCATGACAATAACAAAAGAATGACCTCAAACATGACCGTGAAGCAAACGCATTATTGTGAACACAATGGAAAACTAATAGTAAAGGGTGTAGTGATGTACACTGGTTCAGGAGTAACTGCAGCGGGTCCAGACTTCACTTCGAAAAAGCTGTTCTGCGCCGCCGCCGCTAACTAAACGCTGCAGATTTTTCGGCGGATAATTCTGTTTTTCAAGTTTTCCTTGAGGTCCTTGGTTTTGAAACAGTAAACGATTGGGTTGATGGCGGCGTGTAACAGACTGTACAACATCACAACGGCAACACGGACGGGAGAACTGAAGGTGAAGCCCACGTTGTTTGCCAAGTACACGAAGCATCTGGGCATGTAGTACAGACTCGTAACCAGGAGTTGCGGCGCCTATCACGTTGTCGCATCCCGGCGTCGTGATCGCAATGTGGTCGCAATAGCACTGCACGATTATGTTGGATTTACAAAAGGGCAACGTGAGAGCGTCCAGGACGATGCCCACCATCCACGAGATTGGCATGAGCCACGATATCCCGCGCAAAACACGGAAACGGTGGCGTTTGTGAAAATGGTGGCGTAACGCAGCGGGGCGAGGATGGCGAGGAAACGATCAAGGGCCGTCAACATCAGAATGAAGGAGTGGGTGGCCCCTCGGACGTGGACAAAGTGCATTTGCGCAAAGCAGCTATAAAAGGAAATCATACTGTCATTAAACCAGTATTTGGAGATGATTTTGTCCGTAATATTTCGGGGAGAGTCCTGGAAATCCGGTGATAAAGAAATATTGGCTCCTGGTTCCATTGGTGTGCGACGTAATTCCTCGATTTTACGGCAGCAACCTTTCAAAAGACACTTTTCAACATACGAGTCAAGGTACCTTGGAAACCACATCATCGAGCAGAGTCTAAAAGAGGCACCAGGAAGAACATTGAAAAACATTAAAGTAGTAAAAGAATAAAACAGTGCATTAAAATGTACTCAATAAAAAAGAGTAATAACAGTGATTCAAATGTAAGAACTCACTCAAAAATTCTTTCACTTGAAAACATTGCAAGTCTCACCTGCATCGGATGTGCAGCGGAGGGAGGGTGGATGTGTCAATTGTCGATAATGACCGTGCAAAGTCAAGCTTCAGTATTTCATGAGAGTCATGCGGCAACTCAGTCTGCATGAAAACACAGTGGAAAACACACAACTACCTCTTATGTCTTATCTTTAAGCGATAAGATGAAACAAACATCGCAATCGAGTTGACGAGTCAAACCAGTTCGAGCGGTCGAAACTTGATGCGCTCCAACACTGGATGTTCGCATTAAAATTTCATATCGCGACTCTCGGGGACAGATCTTTGAGGCCTCATTTTATTCATAGTACCAGGAGAATGTGGAACGGGTTGATGTGCATGTGCTGCAAGTATGAATTTATATTTGATATTTTTTCAAATCAGTATGCAGTTATGAAATATCAACGCCATATCAACATTCCTGTTCAGTGCCTCCGGTCTTCAACGGGCCTCCGGATGATGGACCTTCAGTGGATAATGGAGAATTGACCGATACCACCCTCCCCCACCCCGGTCTGTCCGTGCAAACTGGCTAAATAAATTCAGTTGCGGCCTTTGGGATCGGCCGTTTTTATCGATCACGGCGAGGAAACGTTCGTCGGTCTGCGCCGACCGTGTAGGTGTTTTCTCATTTTCCTCGCTTTACTCAGAGGTCGTTCATCATTAAACTGGAAAATGACAACAAGCTCACTCCAGGGATTAATGTAATTCTTACTAAATGGTCTGTGCAATTAGCAGACCGGCAGAGATCACCGCGAGATACACTTTATCATCTCATCACAGATGTGCAGTGAGATATGTAAGAAAAAAAACAAGAACAGATAATGAAGCTGGTGATTTTCCGCAGCATATTCACGACTAAATTCACGACAGAGATATTTCCCTAAATTGGTTTCATCTCAAACTTTGTCAGGGTTTGTCGCCATGCTGTCACCACAATGACATCCCGATAAATGAAACACAGTAAACAATCAGATCATATGTGAGTCCACGTCAGTACTGGGTGGAATATTTTTTATGAAACATTTATCATTTTTGAGAGGATAATAATAATAATAATAATAATAATAATAATAATAATAATAATAATAATAATAAAAACAACTTTATTACTATTATTCTGTTATTATTATGGAAAATTATGAAGAATAATAATAGCTATAACTAGAAATATAAATGAGACATCTATATTTAGACGTATGTCAATGTGTGCATGTTTGTGTGTGTGAATACATCTATTCACATATGTCTATATATAGATGTATCATTTATACTTCCAGTTATAGCTGATGTTTGTGTGTGTATATGTGTGTGTGTGTGTGTGTGTGTGTGTGTGTGTGTGTGTATATATATATATATATATATATATATATGAGCTTATTATTATATTTTACTTTTTTTCTACTGGGATAATATAAGAACAGTATACATGCAATATAACATGATAATATATTATATATAATTCTATAAATATCATATAATATAGATCAAAATACTAAAAACACATTTTGTAAATATGGTTTTCTATCAAGAGCATCTGCCGGGAGGATTTTTTTCTTTTTTTTTCTTGAAGCTTGTCAGGAACAACGAAAGGACATTTTCAATATCTGCCATGGAGGCAGACGGTGAGGGGGTTATTTAATTCTCTATGAGAAATGTCTGTGTTGACTGCTCTGGAAAAACATATATAATGTGTTGGAGGACAGTAATACAGTGGTAATGATTTGATAATGTATCCAAAAAATATTTTAAGCGATAAAACGAATTTCACCAGCGGTACAGCTCCCCCTACGATAATCACCTCCCGCTACGCAAAGGCGACATTGTTTTTACAATTTTTTAGACAATGAGCGTGTGCGTGCTTGTGTGTGTGTGTGTGCGTGCGTGTGTGTGTACTTCCGAAAGCAAGGTCAACAGGGTTTTTGGGCTGTTCAGACATGGATTCCCATACAGGGTTACACTCTCTTTAAATACATGGCAATAATGATGATAAATAAAATTAAAAACTTTAATGAGTAAGTAATAAAAAAAAAAAGCAACACTCTCTCTGCATATGACTTTGATAGAAAATATGAGCCTAAGCGGTATCATTCTACACTTTTAAACAAGAATTTATTTTATCTCCCGCAAATGGAAAATGCCCCTTTTTTCTATTATTGAATCTTTTTTATTAGCACAGGTGCACAAATCAAATCTACAGGCAATCACAGGCCATGCAGCCGTTTATCACATCGGTCCCCTTGATTTCATACAAAGGAAAGCTAAATTCAACACAATTATTCGTGAGAATAATTCACCTCTCTTCAATGAGTCACGCTCTTTGATTGAGAGCTATTTGCCACCTGGTATATAGAAATACAGCAAAAAACAAAACAAAACAATAACTTCATTTTACCACAAAAAGTATTACTTTAATCCTTCCCTTATTCTGCTTTTAACTTCTTTTATCCTCTTCCTCAAGACATCCTTGATGTCCTTTGTTTTGAGGCAATATATAGCCGGATTGACCACACACGGGAAAAGGCTGTACAACATGATCAGGGCTATATGGAAATCCAGGCTGAAAGAAAACTTCACCAAATTAGCCAGGTACACGAAACATCTGGGACAGTAGTACAGACTCGAAATGAGCAACTGCGGCACACAAGTGGACACGATTTTGTATCGCCCCTCGGCGTTCTGCATCCTAAAAACAACCAGGAAGATGGCGGAGTAGGAGAAGAGTATGAACGACAGCGGTACCAAAAGGCTGAACATGGCCAAAATGAAGGCGACGGTCTGGACGTCCCTCACGCCACTCCCGCACCCCAGGGCTGTGATGGAAGTGTGATCGCAGTAGCACCGCGAGATGATGTTGGAGTCACAATAGGGCAGGGACAGGGCGTGGAACACAACTCCCACCATTCTCAAGAATGTCACGATCCACGACAGGCCGCAGGCGGCCGACGTGCTGCGGTTGGTCATGAGGACGGGATACTTCAGCGGCAGGCAGACCGCGATGAAGCGATCCAACGCCATGATGAGCAGCAGGAGGGAGTGAATCGCCCCGAGGGAGTGAACGAAATACATCTGAGTGAAACAGGCGGCGAATGACATCCCTCTGTCGTCCAACCAGTATCTGGATATGGCTTTCGGCAGGGTCACAGTCCCGAATAGCAAGTCGTTGGCAGCCAAGTGGCAGAAGATCAGGTAGGTCGGTTTGTGGAGACGCCTTTCCGATCCCACAAAAACTAGAATGAAAGTATTCCCGGCAAGGATGGCCAAGTAAGTGAGGAAGAAGAGGGCACCCACCGGGCCATTGTACAGAGGGTTGAGTCCTGCAAATCCTATTATTACAAAGTCTTTGATTGTTGTGAAGTTGGTATAAAGCATGATATATAAGGAAAAACAAGTCCATGTTCCTTAAAAATTCATCGCTGAGAGTGACTTTGCATCGTCACTGAGACTCCATTTATATTTTTGCTACATGGTCGAACTGATATTACACCTGAAGTGATGGAGACAGTGAAAACACAGAGGTGAAACTCGAACCCCTCCCCCCCGCCAGCTCTGCAGCATTTTATACTCCTCACTGACCAATGTAGAGAGATGTGAGGGGCGGGGCTTGTCCGCATTGGAGGGCCGGTAACGACTGTGGACATTATTTTCAAGAAACATGGAACAAGCAATTCACCATTGTCAGTATCACCATCACAATTGTTTTATAAAAAATGAAAAATAAAAACACAATGTGGGGCTCAACAAAGCAAACGTTTAGGTTTGGAAAGATCTGCCTGGCCTTGAAATGCACCTCACCGAAGTTGCGTTGAAAATTTTCAATCAACGGCATTTATAAGACAAAATACTGACGAACTGTAAGTTGATTGTTCATATCAAATAACTACGAAGACAAGGACGGCTAAAACAAGACAAGACAAGACAAGAGACGACACAAACCATGACAGGACACAACAACTTAGGGAGAGGCAAGGCTAGAAAGACAATATAAGGCAAGACAAGACACGACAAGAGAAGACACAATCAGGTCAGGCAATGAAATGCAAGACAAGATAATGTAAGATACAATTCCCAACAGCATCCAGGACAATGAGAGAAACAAGTAAAGGTTTTAGGCGTGTGTCAGCGTGCACAAAATCATCCCATCAAGTGGCTGTACTTTTACAACTGTGAGCGTGCATGATTGTACACTGACTGAGTCCACAG
Organism: Fistularia tabacaria; assembly: GCA_901007705.1. NCBI lineage: Eukaryota > Metazoa > Chordata > Actinopteri > Syngnathiformes > Fistulariidae > Fistularia > Fistularia tabacaria. The sequence continues at coordinate 16,296 of CAAKHD010012891.1, read as the reverse complement.
ATAGACCTCCATGAACCATCCATGAAAATGCACAGTGTTGATTGAAGAAGTGACTGCATCGACCAGAAAAAACAAACATTTTAGCAACTATGAATGCGCAAAAATATTGACTACAGTTGCCATAATAATATAAAGTAAAACTTGTTGTGGATATTATCAGCCAGAATATATACAATATAGGCTTTACATATTCCATGTAAAAACTGATTACACGCATGTTCTTGCACATACTAGACATGACACGGCATATATTTTATTTCGGTTGAAAGGACGAGTGAAAAATCACCAATCCGGTTTCCGAAGTGTTGCCCATCTCCGGTCACATTAAATGTTAGGAGCACTTAGAGAAGGGAGAAGATATTTATATAAAAATATATGGTTCAATGGTGCAGTTTTGTCAAGACTGAGTACTGGATGAAATTGACAAACAGCAACAGGCGCAGCAGCTTTAGTGTAAAATAAGATAAGATAAGATAAGGTAAGATATATACGTGACATATAGATACTATTGAACTTGATTAATATCAAAATGTCAACTGAAATAGTGTGCATGTGTGTGCGTGCATGTGCTGTACTGTAAAAAATGAATGGCAATGATGGAACAACTAATTCACTTTGAATAAAAGTAGAAAAATCACACAAATAAAACAGACGGGGCAGATTAGAAGTCGAATAAAGTTCCTGTCAGCTCATGTGTTTGTATCTGAAGCTCTGTATGACAGACGCCGCTGATCTTTTCACATTAACAGAAAAAAGAATAATAATGGCAAAAAGGCTTTCCCACTCATTTTTCGTTTATTTAAAATTTGGGAATAATTTGAAGTCATCATGTGTCGGCCTATTTTATTGTAGGCAATCCAAAAACAGAGTGACTCTTCAACATTCAGAATGCACCTTTGAGTCAAACAATATTAACCTCCATTAACCCACCTGCAACCTAATCTCGACCTCTTGAATATGGGAAGTAGAAATGGCAATCTTCAAAAATGTGTTCATAAATTATTTACGTTTCTCTAAAATCCAATTAAATTTCTAAAAAGAACGGGTTTAAAATATTTAATACTCTCACACGGGCTCCGAAAAGCCACCGCGAGCCGTGAGCTCCGTGGGCAGAGCCATGCATGTTAACAAATCTTACTGCATCTGAAATGTCCTTGTTTTTAAAATAATCTCACCAACGTGATAACGACAGAATGCCGCAAATCATCGGGACAAAAACCCAGCAAAAAAACAGACGTGTGGACTTGAATGATCCCTGAGGTTTATTGGTCAGTGTGACAAAAGAACAGTGTGAGGTTTCATGACAGTTTCAAAGAACAACACAGTACGGAGAAGCGGACATGGATAGAAAGAGCTGTAAATTAAAAAAGATTATATGTGAAGTAAGCAATGTTCATTAATTCTTGCAGAGGTGGTGAATCCTGAAAGATAAGTCTTTCTTTTGAGTGACGTCGAGGCGATAGAAAATCCACTCGGTGCGTGTCAGGAAATGACCCAAACCTTGGCGTGTCGTGACAGCGTCCTTCCACCCAGCCGCTTCCGCAAGCTCTCTCTCATGTCTTTGGCCCTGAAGCAGTATATCAACGGGTTGATCATGGGAGGACACAGGCTGTACAGCATGATTGTCACAATCCGCGTGTCAGCGCTGAACCTAATGCCGACGTTGCTGGCTAAATAAACAAAACACCTGGGCAAAAAGTAGAGGGCTATTATGATGAGCTGAGTGCTGCAGGTGGATAAAGACTTCAGGCAGCCGTGCCCTATTGTCGTCTTAAAAACCACGATGATTATAGAGCAATATGAGAAAACAATAAACGCCAGAGGACACAGCAGTGCAAGCATCGCGAGAGTAAAAGCAGGAAGTGCGTACGGGGCCCTGTCGGTGCAGGCCAGCGTTGTTATTGAAATATGATCGCAGTAGCAGTGACTGATTACATTCGAGCCGCAGTAAGGAAGGGGGTACGCCCTGATCACAATTGTCAACGCACCCACCTTGCCCAAAATCCACGTGGAGGTACTCAGAATCACAACGGTGGAGTTTTTCAGGACAACGTGATATCTGAGAGGATGACAAATCGCCAAATACCTATCCAGCGCCATGAGTAAGAGAATGAGGGAATTCACAGTGCCTAAATAGTGAACAAAATACATCTGCACGAAGCAAGCGGTGAACGACATGGTCGCCGACTCGAACCAATACTTACTGATAATCTTGGGCAGGGTTATCGTGCTAAACAGAATGTCACAGGCGCTCAGGTTTACAATGATGAAATACATGGGCCTGTGAAGGCTACGGTCGGTCGCAAACAGAAAAAGGAACATGCCGTTACCAAGCATTGTCAGGACATAAACGGTAAACAGTACAGCCGAGGTGATGCCGTAGTACTCGGGGCGAAGTCCCGGGATTCCGTCGAGGAAAAACTCGGTCAAGGCGCTTTGATTTTCCACCAGCATGGTGGAGACGGAATCACACACACACACACACGCGCGCACACACACACACACACGTTGAAAAAGACAGGAGAGGAAACAGGCGGATATACGAATAATTCACAACCCCACAGTGCCGTCGTTGGATGATGTCACGTGTCAGTGATCACCAGGGGAACCGCAGGGGCAACTCGCCTCCGGTCTGAGATGTGAAACACTGATGATTCGCCGCCAGGCTCGCCTCTAAAAAGGGATTTGTTACGTAGGCATCTGCGAATTCTCAGCGGATTATTTCCGCATCGGTGCGCGGTGAGGGGCGATATAGCCGTAGATGTAAAGAACACCCGTCTGATACTTACAGGTACTTTTTAGGCGTTGAAATTGACATTTGTTTTTCTTTTTTTCAAGTGGGTAGGTGTACAGTTTGTAACCAACGTAATACTTGTCGAAATCTTCTTGTATTGGCAACTGGAATTTCTTCACTTGAAGACGTTTCATCCCTCATTCGAGAGGCTTCTTGAGTTTTAATGACCTGTGGGGAGTTTCTGAATATAAATGCCAGGGTTTTTGGCCTAAAATTAGGCCAAATTTGCCAAATGAGTTATATTCTGGGGTGAAAAGTCTCCAAGTGAAGAAATTCAAGTCCAGTTGCCAAGACAAGAAGATTTCGACAAGAATTCACCATGACCTGGATGACTGAGAGCCTCCACGGAAAGAAGCGTAAAAGATTTGATAATAATCACGTTGTCAGTATCACCATTTTGCATGTCTGCAAACTGGAGATGTGGAATCTGAGCATATGCCCTTCAAGGCCCTTACCTTGGACTGAGGTCAAAAGGTCATCTATGCTTGGTGACGCTCCAACCCAAGAACGCCATTGGTTGAAAAAGTCAGCCAAGGAGGCAGTCAGGCAGAGGACGGTGGCTTGGTTAACCAAGGGGTCTCCAGAAAATACAGCTGGGTGCCAGATGCCCCAAAGGAGTTTGGGGCTGAGCTGTTTTTAGGAGTCATCCTGTCCGTGCGAACCACTGTCCCCGTCTCTTTCCGCAAGGAAACACCACTCCTCTCTGCTTTTTCTACGTGACGCTATTTCTTTTGGACCTGACAAAACCATAGCCTCCAGCAGGCCAAGGGTGAAGAGATTGGGATGAGGGTTGGCACCTTCAAGTTAGGGGCCAAGTTAGCCTGTCTGTCAGAAAACGCCACCGCCTGGTTTGATGAACGTTGCTGCCCTCGGCGCAGCATCCTGTGGTCACTGTCATGACGAAAATAGTACCTGAGTTCGATGGGCAAGCCAGTTTGATGTTGGTTGGGGAATGCAGATCGCCACAACCCTGCAGCCGGACTTCAGGTCAATTCATGCTTGAACATCTTGGATTTTAAACAGTGCATTTATTCCTCCTTCTTGAGACCAGGCCACCCGATCTTGGTGGAGGGCTTTGCATGTCCCAATGATCGTAGGAGCTCTGTTGCCAGGGGGGCTTTATGCCCCTGGTAGGGTCGCCCCCAGGCAAACATGTCCTCGGTGAGGGTCCAGACAAAGTGAGGCTCAGAAGATCCCTTGAGACGGAGAACAATGGACTCGATGTTCCCTCACCTGGACATGGGTCACCATCTGGTGCAACCTGGCCCAGGATAAAGGGGCAGATGATGGATGCAAGGATGGTGGATAGATACTTGTGTTTGGCAAAATGATAGTGATCAACACAATATTTAAGATAAAAACAAGTGCAGGGAGAAGTCACCTTGCAGTGGCTAATTGGAAGAACCAATGATTCATGTTCCTCTGATGAATTATAAATCCTACAGGAGTAAACAGATGCAGATTGAAAACCTCCCAGTTGGTTTTTAAATGGATACAGCAAATGTGTGTTAATATCCCCAGTGTTTAATGGCGGTCCCACCTCAGACAGTGTGATAGGGGGTGGTATTTGTACCGCACAATCCCCAAGGTTACAGGCAGATGATAATCATGGAATGTGACCATCTTGATTTTATTTCATTCAAGTTGTTGCATAGTGCTCGCCTGCAACGTTGCGAAACATTACATGGTCCTTTCAAAATAAAGTGAAAGATGTACTGTACAGAGTTTTCACCTAAACAAATGGTCAAAAGCAGATTTCATGAAAAGTCTGAAAAGACAGCATTTCAGGATCCACTAAAGCCTGCAAACCCGATGTGCTCAGCCTTGAGCAGGGCATGAAGGTGATGACAACAAACCTTGCGCCAGTTTGTCATTAAGAAAACAAACATTTTCAAATTACATATTTTTCAAAGTGAGGTTTCATTTGTTTGTATTCATTTGAATGTAATAAGCATAAAAACGAATACAATGCTAACACACGGATAATGCTAATTTATATAAATCTACACAGGGAAGTGCTTCTGCAGCGATGATATGACACAAAAACGTAAGCAATTGGTTTACCTGGTACAGTAAGTAGTGAAACTCAAGGCCTGAGGGAATATGTGCTTAAGGGGAAAACAGCAGCGCAGTGTTTTGACTGCAGAACTCACAAAGCCAGGCTGACACTCAAAACACACCCTTAAATCACACTCTTGAGACCCTCATTGACACGAGGGGCACGTTAACTGCTTCATGCTGGAATGGTGTTTTGAACTCTTCAGTCGGTGTGACGTGATTCGGCCATATCTTTTCCCCGTTGTTTTTCCCACGTGCGAACAAGGGATACGTTTATACGTAAAGGAAGGATTCATCATGTTTTTTTTCACGATACACGACGCATACTCATCTGGAAACATTTCCTCAGACCCACTTTGAATTGCGGAGTGATAGCATCAATCTTTTATAATGGGACAGTTGTGCTTCGGTTGGTTGTGTGTTGAACCCCTTGCATGTGGTTTAGTCCAAGATGTAGCAGGTGGCTTCATTGCCACCACTTTGTCTGTCGATCAGTACGTCATCAGACCTTGATTCAATCAGCTGGAAGAAAACCGACTGTGCTGAAATCCACGAAACGTTACCAACGCTAAAGAGACAAGATTCAGGTTATTATACACCTTTGTTTACAGGACTTGAACTTAGACCAAGATTTACACTGAGGACGGTCCATATGGATCAAGATGTCCTTCACTGTTCCCAATGATCCATACCACATTGAAATACCGTCAATACCACTCTAGTGGTTGCTTGTCTACCAGGTTTCCTGTTTCGGCTTAGAGCTCCTCTTTTGGTTGTTGATTGTGTTACGATACCGTCAGACTGAAAGCCTTGCGATAATATCGAGCAGGTTTGATATCGTAGGACCAAGACTAGGGAAAGACTGATCTCAAACCGCTCAGATCACCACCCCACAATGATTGACAGAGATGACGGGAGCGCGCCCTGACCCCAGTAAGATTCCAGTAAAACACACAAGACTTCCTTCCGACTTTCAGTTTTTTGTCTGCCACAGTGAAAATGATTAGCCGTAAGCCCAGCATTAGACAGTCTTTGTTGTACTTCGATAAACAGCAAGCAGAACGAAACTTCGTCGCAAGTGCCTGGATATAGCATTAAATACAGAGTGTTTCACAAATATAAATAGCAGCAAGGTAATCCAAAGTGCATCAGTGAAAGTGACCTGTGGGTATATAGATAAATAGTATAAATAGAATGTAATTGAGAAGGTATGTATGAGTGCAGAGTCATGACGTTAAGCATGAACATGGTTTTTTTTAGATTTCCAGCAGTCTGATGACCTGGACGAAGAGGCTGCTGCAAATCCTGGTGGTCAAGCATCGGACGCCACAGAACCTCTTTCCAAAAGCCAACAGGAATGGAATGCGATGGGTGGGATTTCCCGGATGGAGGATGGAGAGGTCCTGGTGCTTTTCTCCAGCCTCCACGCCACACAGAGATGCCCTTTTAAATCAATAAATTTGCTTATTTTGTACACATAGCCTGATTTTGGCCAAACCATTGTTAAGCCACTGAAATGCTCTGATAAAACTTAGCCCTGATAAACCCAATTTCGAATTCAGAGCATGCAAGATTTTCTTGAGGAATTAAAAAAAGCCGAAACTGAAGTTCCTATGAGGGCTTTTAGTGTGAAATATTTATATAGATATGTCCTAGAAAAGATTGTCTTTGACCCACTCAACCCCGTCTTTTTGTGAAACACTCGAGGTTGAGATGTTTCTTCATGCACTGACCCTGTTCTTTGCCCAAGACGAGTCCTTCGAGGCTGAACAGATTACACGGTTTTTATTTATTCAAGGCACGTTTCGATACATTGAAATACTGTTCATGCGTCAGGTTCAACATTTCAGGGCTCCGGTGCAGTTGGAAAAATCTCTGCAGTTGGAGATCCCGGCAAACACCCAGAAAACACAGTCTCTGGTGCGTCAGATGGATATGGTAGGGTCAACTGTTTGGGCCAACCTGGATAAATGGAAGATGTATGTATGTATGTATGTATGTATGTATGTATGTATGTATGTATGTATGTATGTATGTATGTATGTATGTATGTATGTATGTATGTATGTATGTATGTATGTATGTATGTATGTATGGATGGATGGATGGATGGATGGATGGATGGATGGATGGATGGATGGATGGATGGATGGATGGATGGATGGATGTATGGATGGATGTATGGATGGGCGGATGGATGGCATTTATTCCTGAAATAAATGCTAATTTTTTGCACATTCCAGTGACAGATCTTCATTTTCCATTGAGGCTCTCAGAATCAGAATCAGAATCAGAAATAATTTATTGATCCCAGAGGAAATTTGCAAGGAGGGTCTCAGCAATATTGATCTTGGTCCGCAGTGTTAGCCGGAGAATCATAGTAAGGCGGGAACCAACCAATATGAACAAAATACAAAACATGATAATAAAAGATAGATTCAATGTGGAGAGGAGATGATGGACAGCGAAAATTGAACTAACTTTGAAATTCTGGATACTGTTGTGTGTGATTTTACAAGCTCCAGTGTTTTAACCATTTTGTAGTCTTTGAGATCATCTGATTGCAGAGAGAGTGAGGGGGAATGAGGCCACGATGAGCACCCAGACACAAAGTCACTTGACTTCTACATATATGGGAATAAAACAAGCGCCTAATAAGAGAGATGTGTTTCACAATTAACCCTTTTTATACTTCTTTTAGTCAATTTGACTGTTTTACCAAGGGGGGATGTTGTTAGCCATACGATGATCATAAAAATAATAAAAATGTAAATTTTTTTAAAAATGAATAATAGTAATGATAATATTTATTCATTACCCATACCAGTTGTCCTGTACTGCTGGTGGAACAAGGGTGCTGCAGCGTATCCCATCTGTCATTGGGCGAAAAGCCGGGTTCATATAATGAATAATTATTGGAATTATTACGGTACATTGTTGCCGTGGTTAGCACTTCAGTTTCACATCACAGATGCTCCCCGGTTCAGTCCCCGGAGCGAGCCTTTCCTCACCATTGTAGAGTTTGCATGGTCTCTCTCTGTCCTCTGGGTTAATTGGTGTCCTCCCACAATCCAAAACATGCAGTTGGTTAATTGGAAATCGGTATATCTCTATATGTGGCCCTTTGACTGGTTCAGAACAGTATAAGCAACCAGATAATGACTGAATGAATGAATGTATCATAATAATATAAAAAAATAATAATAATAAATAAGCAAACGATAATAATAATAATAATAATAATAATAATAATAATAATAATAATAATAATAATAATAATAATAATAATAATAATAATAATGTCCGTTAATATTATTATTATTATTATTATTATTATCCTCATCATCATTATTATATATCATTTAAAAATATTGAATACAATTCTATTTAATATGATATTACAATTTTTACCATTTTTTCCAGGCTAGTAGTATCATGATAAATGAATGAATGATCAGTCATGGTGCACAATCAAGATGAAATAATTGTAGGACACAAAGAAAGAAAAAAAGGATTGATTCATTCATTAATCAATCTAGTCCACCTTTCAGGGTCGCAGTGGTGCAGGAGGTCTTTCATTACCTTCTGCTTGTTTTTGGACTGCCGCTCATCCGACTCAGGGTCGCAGGGGATGTTCCTGCCTATCCCAGCTGCCATCAGGCAAGAGGCAGGGAACAGCCTGGACTGGTCGCCAGTCAATCGCAGGGCCACATATACAGACGGACAACCCTTCACTCCCTCATTCAGGGCAATTTTCCCAATTTCCCAATTAACCTGCTGCATGTTTTTGGACTTGATCAACATTTTCTGTGGGAAAATATGACTTCAATGGATGGTTGCTGGCCGAAGTAGTAGATAAGAACTTTACTGCCTCACTTGGTGCCTCCTTTATGCAGCCACCAGGATTCATCTAAACCTCAGAGCAGACGTAGTTTTCCTTCCAGTATCAACTCCCACACTGAGCCCGAACCTTAACTTTCCTCAGGAGGCCCCATGATGAGATAAGATAGTTGGACCTTAGACCTGGTGGGGGGTTTCATGTTGGTTCACAGAAATTATTCAAAGGCCCAGAAAAAAATAAATATTTTGACCTGGCTTTTCGCAAATACAGATTACATAGATTACATTATCTCCACTGTGGCATATTTTACTTTTATGGGCTGAAACTAATTTTAATGTTACCGCAGTTTTGTCCACATGCAGTAAAAATAGCTAGCTAACACTGGCTGACTCTTTTAACCCCTTTATCTCCCTACATGAATGGGCTCAAACCGGCTTCCAGCACCTGAAAACAGGAGGGGTTCTTGCACAAAGTCGGCTCATATTAAACTATGAAACGATAACATCATCAAGATTCACAAGAATGAGGCTAAACGGGGATCGAAATGTTGATTTTATACTAGTTTGTCCCCACTTTTTTGCACGATCATGTCAGTTCCAAACACCCCGTGTGTGCAGGATACGGGTGGAGAAGATGATTGAATTATGCATCAAGTTTATCTTCAAATAAACTTGGAATTGTTTCGGATGTTGGACTCCCACTTCACTCTCTCATTCACGTTATTTAGAGACGTACAACAATTCCCATATCATACTGCAGACATGACAACCATTCAGGCTCCCTGGAAAAGTCTACTCAGGGGTGCTGGAGAGGACGGTCCAATGGGTCGTTGAACCTCGGATCCAGGGGGAGCAGCGTGGTTTTTTGTCCTGGCTGGGGAACAGCGGACCAGCTCTTCACCTTATGCAGGGTCCTTGAGTGCGCATTAGAGTTTGCCCAACCAGTCTAGATATGTTTTGTGGACCTTCAGAAGGCATTCGGTCCTGCCCCGAGGGGATTCTTGTGGAGGGGTTCTCCAGGAGTATGGGTTACCGATCCCAACCATGATTTCACAGCGGGAACTGGGCGGGGTGCCCAATCTGGGTCGTGGAGGAGTTCCTGCCTCAAGTGGAGAAGTTCAGGTATCTCATGGTCCTGTTCACGATTCAGGGAAGGGTGGAACAGGAGATCGACAGACGAATCAGTGCAGCATCAGCAGAGATGTGGAAGGACTCTGTCTCTAGGCTGGCCTGGGAACCCCTCTGGAACCCCCCCCAGAAGAGCCAAGTGGCCGCGGAGAGGGAGATCTGGGCATCTCTGCTTCGGCTGCTGGCCCCGCAATCCGATCCTGGATAAACAGTGGAAGATGGACGGATGGATATGCAGACATAAAACATTCACCCTCTCATTCACACGTCATTTAGCAACATACGGCCATTCGATTTAGGGTCCTCAATGAACCTCCTCCATGTTTTTGGATTGTGGGAGGAAGCCGGAGAACCTGGAGGAAACCAACCCCGACCCAGGTAGAACATGCAAACTCAACGCTGAAAGGCTGCCAGTCGAATTGAGCCACCCACCATATTTTATGAATATTTCAAATATTTCCAGCCATATTTCAATCCAACGGCTTTGTATCACGTGATAAATGAATGAGGTTTGTCCTATTTTATTCTGTTTTAGTGTTTGACCCATTCACGCAGCTTCAATATGACAATTATCTTAAAGTCAATGATAATCCTTCAGCCACTCGTAATTTATTTAAGATTATTCAAGGAAGTTTTTCATTATTTTGAGCAATCAAGTTTCACTTTTGGCCAAAATGGGTTTCCCCATGTTTTCAGTTTGTGGTCCTGATACGTACCCATACATCTATATTTTTCACTGATCAACTGGTGTTGACTCGTTTTATAGCATCCATGAACGTATTCTTTTTCAACAAAAATTCTCATTGGATTACATTTAGTTTGCCTGTGTGATGCTTTACAAATGGATAATCCATCAGCGCCAAGGTTCTGAACTTAATTGCCGTCCTTAAAACTCAAACAACTCGGAAAAACACTTGACAAGTGTCGAAAGTGTTGCAAAACACACACACTGGGAGCTGTTTACTGTTCCGCCGCCAAACCCTTGGCGCTTCATTAGCACGGTTTAGTTCTGAGGTTACACAGCTCTCCAGGGCCTTGAGGGAAACACCTTTCCCGTCAACACCCAGTCAACAGAGAAGTCATTAACTTAATGAGCCGAACCAAAGGAAAACATCCGCAAAGGCGCAGTTGCTGAACACAACAGACTGTCATGGCGAAGTTCAGTGGGGAGAGAACTTGAACGAGGACGTCACAAGACAGTTCTGTGTTTATCATTTAATGAGTGACCTAAAGGTTGGTGTAAGTCTCTGATATGAATTCTGACAGCCATGAAAGAGTGCAACAAAAGAACAGACAATTCACCAGTGTTCTTCTTCCTGCAGCTGAATGTGTTAGTCACGGGCGGCTACTTTCACCATGGACGACGGAAGTCGGAAGTTTTTCAAGCGGGGATGAATATTCATCAAGACACGTGTTTCCTCGGGAAGCTAACACCGAAGTTAGCAGCAGAGTGATGCGAGAGACCGCTAACATCCTCCATCATGTTGAATTAAAAAGAACATGAAGCTCTTTAGAGGGTTTTGAACTTGTGTGTGTGTTCTTCCAACAAACCTTATAAAGCATTGTTAAAAATAAATTAATGCACACATGGATAAATGAAAATTAAACACAAATAGCTAAATGCTAATTGAATGAAGAAGTAATTTGGTAGATGGATGAAAATTAAACACAAATAGCTAAACTCTAATAGAATGAATAAATGTTCATATTCATTGAAGCATGTTATGTCTCAGGGTCGGAGACGGGAAGCAACGTAAAACCAGATGTCATTTATATTTCTTAAATTGTTTTTTCTTTGAAAGTCTGGAAAATAAGATATAAAGTTCTAATTCTAAGGAAAAGGGTCATATTTGTTGCCGCTCAAATCAACGAAAGAAATAAAGCGCAAAGAGAACCCTCATAAGAAAAACAACCCAGTGCCTTGGTGCCTGCAGGTAGAACAACATCCGGCCTTAGCGACCACACAGCATCCGGCCTTAGCGACCACACAGCATCCGGCCTTAGCGACCACACAGCATCCGGCCTTAGCGACCACACAGCATCCGGCCTTAGCGACCACACAGTTAGGGAACAGCGTTTCCCCCTCTGCGTGCTGCACGTCAGCCACCACCTTGGAATAGTTATGTCCACCTTTAAAGAAGTCAGCATGTGGTGATTGGCCGCACACGTGATTGACTTCAGGTGTTCTGACTGACAACACAGAACACCTTCACGACAATTTGAGAAACACAGAAAGGGGGGCAGGTGATGGCCGTAACAAAGCACAATGAAAGAGTTTAATTGTCAGCGGAAATTGGTGTTCCTATTCAAGTTCATTATCTCTATTCCGTAAACAGAAGTCCCTCACCATATCGCGGTCTCACTGAATTGCAAATTTTTACATTGTGTTTTTCACAGGTTTTTGCGGTGATAATATATTTATATTTATTCATTATTTCAATAATTTTTATGGTAAAATAAACATTTTTGAGGTTGGCAGCCAACCAGAGCGTGGTGTTCTGTATCCTGGCTCAGCGACCGTAGCATCAGTCTCTGCATCTCCTGCACACAGCATGCGTTCAGCCTCTTCCATGTCCATTTCACATTGACGTGCGATCGCTAATCGTAGTCTTACTTTGCCGTGTTGTGTTTGTGTGTATCATCCGTGACAGTTTTTAAATTTATTTTTACCCTTACCATGTTGCCAAAATGTTCTGCACCGTCTAAGGTGTCTGGGACTGAACCTAAGCGGCAGAGGAAGATGCTAACCAAGTTAATTGGAGTGTGAGGAGGGTAAAAAGCTTTAAAATATATATAAATAATAAAATAAGAATACGGTCGCTACAGGACTACCTTACTGTAAAAGTAGTTGCAGCAATGCACTATGGATCAAATGAACTGAAAGCACTTACAATGAAAGTAGTCCACAGGCAATTAAACTGTCCTCTGCTTGTTCTTGATACTACACGGGAGATTATTTGGATTCAAGTAACTTCTGCATCGTGTTGCAGTGTGCATATAATCTGTTCTGCTGTAGAAGGATGAGGGTTTTTTGTTTTGTTTTGTTTTATCCCGCAAGACGCATTGTTTTCACCGGAATGATCTTTTAACAACAGCGATCAGACAATGCACAGGAGAAAAACTATGAAGTAGCACAAAAAGGGGCTCCTTTTGAATAGCGGGTCTTTTAATAGCCATTTGTTAAAGCTGTTTACAGTCATTTACTATCCTTGTTGGAGACACTGACCTCTGCAGCAGTAAAGCCAACTCATTAATCCTATTTATTCTGAGTGAGGAGTTGGAAAAATGAAGAAAATCGACAAAAACTAATTAAAAACAACTGAATAATTGAAATGAAATTCGAGTTTCTGCAGCTGTCGAGGAAAAGGTGGCCCGGGGACCTCTTTCCATACGACTAGATTATTATCTGATGGATTTTCTTTCTTGCAGCTAAACGGCAGGATAACCTTTTGACTGATTCTTTTTGCTGTTTTTGTTTTTTTTTTACAGCCAGTTGTATTTACATGGCGGTGCAGTGGTGAGCGCTTCTCATAGCAAGGAAGTCCCTGGTTCGATTACAATGGGGGGGCTTTCTATGTGGAGTCTCCCGGTGTCTACATGGGTTTCCTCCGGGTTCTCTGGTTTCCTCCCACAGTCCAAAAACATGCACTAGATTCATCAGAGACCCCAAATGGCCCAGTTGTGTGAATGAGAGAGTGAATGGTTGTATTCATCAATCCATTGTCTACCACTTAGATGGCGGTGGCGGCGAGGATGGAAATTTTTTCACAGGAGGCAGAGGTTCGATTCCTGGTCCTCCTGGTGTGTCGAAGTGTTGTTGAGCAAGACACTGAACCCCTATCTGCTCCCCTGGTGCTGGTAGACGGCAGCCAACTGCTCATGGTTCATCCATGATGGGTTAAATGCAGAGAACGAATTTCCCCACGAGGGATTAATAAAGTACACATTATTATTGTTATAATTATCCGGGACTGGGTCGTGGGGCAGCAGCCGAAGCAGAGAGGCCCATTGCTCCCTGTCCCCGGCCACTTGGACCAGCTCTTACGGGGGGATCCCGAGGCGCTCCCAGGCCAGTCTAAAGTCAAAATCCCTTCTGCGTGTCCCGGGTCTTCCCCAGGGCCTCGTCCCAGTTGGACAGGCCGAGAACACCTCACCAGGGAGGCGTCCAGGAGACGTTCTAAGCAGATGCCCGAGCCACCTCAACTGACTCCTCTCCACGTTGAGGAGTGGTGACTACTCTGAGCCCCTTCCGAATGGCCTTGCTCTTCACCCTCTCTCTAAGGGAGAGCCCGGTCACCCTGCTCATTTCGGCAGCTTGGACCCCTGACCGTGTTCTTTCGATCGCTACACACAGCTCTTGACCATAGGTGAGGGTAGGAATGTAGATCGGCCAGTAAATTGATAGCTTCGCCATCTGGCTCCTTCTTCACCAACACAGACGGGCGCAGAATCCACATCTCTGCTGACACGGTACCACTCCTCCTCTTGATCTCCCGTTCCATCCTTCCCTCACTCGTGAATACCTGAACCTGAGATACCGGATCCCTTCAACACCCTAGCTGTGCCCAGAAATTCTGTCCATAAAAGTCATGAACAGAATCGATGACAAAAGGACAACCATACGGCAATGGGGACCGTGCTCTGGAACCGATCATACAAGGACCAAACAGCCCATTAAGGGATTCTGTACCCCATACTCCTGGAGCAACCCCCACAGGTTTCCCCGTGGGACACATGGAGACGGGTTGGGCAAACTCCAATGCGCCCTCAAGGACCCTGCCGGGGGTGTAGAGCTGGTCCCCTGTTCCCCGGCCAGGACAAAGAAAACACATTGCTCCTCCTGGATCCGAGGTTCAACAAGCCGTTGGACCTTCCTCTCCAGCACCCCTGAGTAGACTTTTCCAGGGAGGCTGAATGGTTGTATGTCTGGCTGTATTTGTGATCGACTGGCATTCCAGGATGAACCCTGCCCCTTGCCTAATGACAGCTTCCAAAGACCCTTGTGTCAACCCTTGAGTGCAGGATAAGCAGATACTAAGAACATTAATAGTAGCAATAGGCAAATGCAGCCTCAGGGTGGCACAGGCCGTTGTCTCCCGGAGCCGGACTCGGGGGGGCAGGGGCCGGTGTCTCCCTGAGCCAGTCCCAAGCCCGGATAAATGCAGAGAGTTGCGTCAGGAAGGGCATCCGGCGTAAAACTTTTGCCAAAACCAAATATGCGGATCAAACCTAAAAATTTCATACCGGATCGGTCGAGGCCCGGGTTAACGACGACCGCAATTGGTGCCGGTAACCTACAGGGTACCAATGGAAATTGGGCTACTGTGGGTCGAAGAAGGAGAGGAGGAAGGCATGTTCAGAAGCAGAGAGGGAAGAGGAAAGGCAAGAGTATGGAACTGGAACTGAGAGTAGGGACTTTGAATGTTGGGACGATGACAGGAAAAAGTAGACAGTTGGTTGACATGATGCAGAGAAGGAAGGTGGATATATTGTGTGTCCAGGACACCAGGTGGAAAGGTAGTAAGGCTAGAAGCCTGGGAGCAGGTTTTAAGTTGTTCTATCATGGTACTGACAGGAAGAGAAATGGAGTTGGAGTTATCTTGAAGGAGTTTGTTAGGAATGTTCTGGAGGTGAAAAGAATGTTAGATAGACTTATGAGCCTGAAACTAGAAATTGAAGGTGTGAGGCTCAATGTTGTTAGTGGCTATGCCCCACAGGTGGAATGTGAGTTAGAGGAGAAGGAAAAGTTCTGGAATGAGTTTGATGAATTGATGCAGAACATCTCCAGAGATGAGAGAGTGGTCATTGGGGCAGACTTCAATGGACATGTTGGTGCAGGGAATAGAGGTGATGAAGACGTGATGGGCAGGTTTGGTATCCAGGATAGGAATGTAGAGGGACAAATGGTGGTAGACTTTGCAAAAAGGATGGAAATGGCTGTTGTGAATACTTTTTTCCAGAAAAGACAGGAACATAGGGTAACTTATAAGAGCGGAGGTAGGAGCACGCAGGTAGACTAAATCTTGTATAGACGAGGTCATCTGAAAGAGATCAGTGGCTGCAAAGTAGTGGTAGGTGAGAGTGTAGCCAGACAGCATAGGATGGTAGTTTGTAGGATGACTCTGGTGACAAGGAAGATGAAGAGGACAAAGGTACAGCAGAGAACAAAGTGGTGGAAGCTGAAAGGGGAGGAGTGCTGTATGGTTTTCAGGGAGGAGATGAGAAGGGCTCTTGGTGGTCAGGGAGAGCTACCAGATGACTGGACAACTACAGCTAATGTGATCAGGGGGACAGGTAGGAGAGTACTCGGTGTGTCGTCTGGAAGGAAAGTAGATAAGGAGACCTGATGGTGGAATGAGAAAGTGCAAGAATGTATCCAGAGAAAATGGTTAGCAAAGAAGAAGTGGGACACTGAGGGGACTGAAGAGAACAGACAGGAGTACAAGAAGATGCAGCGTGAAGTAAAGATAGAGATA
>CAAKHD010012890.1:0-12829 GCA_901007705.1 Fistularia tabacaria | reverse complement strand
GGAAGAGAAATCCCCCCCCGTTTTTGTTGCAACGGGGGGGAAATAAAACTTCCGATCCGTGTCCCGTCAAAAAAAAAAAAAAAAAAAAAAAAAATCGGCTTTTACTCCCGTTACCATTCCGACGATCAGATATTTGATTCGCTCTTTTCCAGCAACAAAGGCTGTTGAGACACACGTTTCCTCATTCTTTAATTCCTCCCGATTTTTGGCTCCTCCGATTCAAAAACAATTCAAAAATTTATAGCGCTTTTTTTTTTTTTTTTTTTTTTTCCAGCCGTAACAACCCCCAAAAAAAAAACCAGACACTTCAAATCAATCGATTCTACTTTTCGACTTCAGTGAATTCAAAGGTGTTGGTGAGTTGATGGTTTCGATGACTCGTTGGTTTCGTTGGAATCGGGATGCAGGAAGGAAACCTCCAGCATCCTCATCGTTTGCTTTCTCGCTCTCGGATTCGTATCGTGACATTTTTTCATTTCGTACTTGAAGGATAAAATTTGCCCGAATCGCGCTTCCTATCTTAAATTTTTTCTTTTCTTTAAAGTCACTCGTATCTTCAGGGGCCGCTGGACTTAGTTGAAATACAAGTTTTTAAGGAAGCACTTCGTATTCCTGATTTATTTAATTTTCAAAATGTATTGTTATTTTATTTTAATTTCTTCATTCATCGCCGCTTGCGGGGACTCGCTTAGCACGAACCGGGCAAATTTCCAATTTTTTGTTTCTCGCTCTCGGATTCGTATCGTAACATTTTTTCATTTCGTACTTGAAGGATAAAATTTGCCCGAATCGCGCTTCGTATCTTAAATTTTTATTTTGATATGAAAGTGACTCGTATCTTCAGGGGCCGCTGAACTTAGTCGAAATACAAGTTTGTAGGGAAGCACTTCGGGTTTCTGATTTATTTCATTTTTAAACTGGATTATTATTTTCATCACGAAGCGAACTAGCTTGGCACGAACCGCGCAATTTTTTTTCTCTCGCTCCCGTACTCATATCGTGACATTTTTTTTTCGTATTTCAAGGATAAAATGTGCTCTAATGGAATTTCGTATCTTAAAAAATTGGTACATAAAGTGTTTCGTATCTTAGGGGCGCCGCTGTGTATTTGTATTTATTGATATTTTTGCGACAAACCAATTCCCCCAGTCAGGGAGGGGAGGTCGCCGCTCATGTGTCACTTGGAGGGGCCTCTTTCTAGGCCGTGGTTTCCCTTTTAGCGTGGACGTAACGCGAGCGCGGCGGACAAAATGTGAGACTGTGCGCGTCCAAGTCGTTTCAGATGTTTCAAGCGCTCCTCCTCCTCCTGCTGCTGCTGCTGCTGCTCGAAAATCCACAGCCGACGACAGATCCAGGGAAACACGAGAGGAGAACGGAGACCTTTCAATGGAGCTTCACTGATACCATTATTCAGGAAGAATACAGGCGTGTGTGTGTGTGTGTGTGTGTGTGTGTGTGTGTGTGTGTGTGTGTGGTTTGTATGTTTGAGCCGGCCAGGAGTTCGGTTTAATAGCGCCTGAACTCCATTCATAATATTAGCGTTTTAGAAAAAGTCGCCGGCTTGCGGTTTTGCATTCGGATGCGCAAAAAGCGCAAATGTGTGTTTTGTGCGAATTAGCGTTTCTTCTGTTGTTTTGTGTAATTTGTGTTGTTTTTTTTTGTTTTTTTTTGGGGGTGGAAAGTAGTTCCGGGTTGTTATTCGCTTTGACACTGGCCTTCCGAAGCCACTTTCTGCGGTTCCTAAAACCACGTGTTCATGCGGGCGACACCACGGCTGTTCCAGCTGCTCTGACCGCCTCCGAACGTGACGTCCAATCAGGACGAGTTCCCTCACAGACTCTCACGTCAAATCTTTTGATGAAGGAAAAACGAAAACAGGAAACAGCGACTTCCGTCGTCACGTCACCTGCTCGGGCCTGCACATACCTGATTTCCTCATCCCGGCAAAACGGCCAAACACGCTTCTCTCCTCGTATTCAGAGATATCTGAAGGTCTTCTCCCTTCAGGGTCTCCACAGCCAATCCACCTTCTTCATCGAACCCTGTTCTCTGGATCCTCCTCTCTTCATATCTTCTCTCACTTCTCTCTGGTCTTCATCTAGACCTCCAATTCCACTATATTCACTCTCCCTCCTCTGTCCATGACCCAACCATCTCTGAGCTTCTCTCCAAAACATCTACCATGTCATTCCTGATCCTCTCCATCCTGGTCACTCCCAAAGAGAACCTCCACATCTTCATGTCTGCCACCTCCAGCTCTGCCTCCTGTCTTTTCCCCAAACCATCCATCATCTCTGCTCTCACCACTGTCTCCTCCACCTTTCCTTTCCTTCTATTCTTCATTGAACGTTCCTGGGAAACGTTTCCTCTGAATCCTTCGCTCCAAGCGCGCGAACGTTCCGAACCGTTGCGCTGGGGGTGAACTGGAGATTTTTTCGTTCCAACCCGTAAAGAGCCGCCGGGTGCAGAGGTGAACTCTCCAGGTTTGGAGACGGGGCCGCCGACCTCCTCCCCCTGTATGGAGGCCATTGTTTTCCGGAGGTGGGAGTCAGCGTGCTCACAGAGACGGGGGGCCTCAGCTGGGCGGGGGGTTCTGAGGTGGATGGATTACACGGACAACCTTCTCGCCGCTTTGATCGCGCCTCCCGCGGGATCATCCCAACCCACAGCTGCGCCGCGGAACCTCCTTTCTCAGCCTTTCGGACGAACGGACGGCGGCCCGGCGTCGGCGGGGTCACGTGACCCGGCTCTCAGCCGCTATTCCGCTCGACGAGGGATTTCGCCGACAGAAGGCTCGCTCATAAATGACTCGACTGGAAACTTGAAAAAGCCCTTTTTTTTCTTTTTTCTTTTTTTACATCAATTGTACGACGTCGTTTGTTTTTTGAATGCAATTCTAGAAAACATTGAACGTATTGATATAATTATATTTCATGGTGAGGTAAGTTTGTGACTTTTTATCATTTCAATGTGTATTTTGGATTTGCTCAGGGACGACAGACGGAAAGTAGCAGCAGTTAAATCTGCTGCAAATCATCTCTTCCTTTTTTTTTTTTTTATTTGTTTATTCCAACAAGGACAGCGTGCAGAAAACATGAATCTTAAAAAGAAGAGATGCTCTTGGTGGTCTATTCTCACCCTTGCTGTTTATTTTATTTTTTTGGATTTATTAATTATTTGTGCAATCTGTTGTTTATTGTGTATTCTGTCCCTGTTGCTGTTCACTTTGCTGCCTTTTTTTTATTTTTTACTTAGATTTCTTTCGACTATCTTTTAACCGTCTCTCTAAGTTGCGCTCGGATGCCAATAAAAGTTCCTTGAATCCTCGAATCCAAAATCAGACATTTGACATGTATTTTATTATATTTTCATCCTTTGATTTCCTTCAACTTCTTTTTTAATTAACTGCATTATTTGGATTCTGATATTTTCTATGGCTTCAGAATAAATAAAGAAATCCCAAGTTACTAATGAAATCATGACCCTATCGGTGTCACTCCATTGCATCCCGTTTAACGTTGTCATTGTTTCGTTGTTGTCGTCACTCTGTTTTTATTCTTGCCCTTGTTGTTGTCGTTTTTGCTTGTCTTGTCCATTTTAACCCTTACTGCTTATTTATTTGATGTATTTGTTATATAATTTTTTCATTCTGGTGTCTATTTTGTCCCTGTTTGTTTTTCACCCTTTTTAGATATTTTTTAATTGTCTCTCTTATTTATATATATATTCATATTATTTGGGGTTATAATATTATAATATTAATATAATATATATATTATTAACGGGTTTATAAAGTTGAATTCCTGCTCCAGTCACGCCTGTCTATCTATCTATAGTTAACACGTCCGTCTGTTGAAAAGTTGTGGAGCGCCTACCCTGAACGGGCCCCCGTTCCCGTCGTCCAGCTCCAGGATGTAACCGTCCACGGCGATGGTGGAGAGCGGCGGCTGTTTCCATGACAACGTGGCGCTGTTGTTCTGAGTGCAGCATTCCTCCAGCTGAAGCATGGGAGCGGCCGGCACTGGAGGGGCAGGAAGACAGGATTTTAGGGGATGTTTTGGCAGCGGAGGGAGGGAGGGATCGTTGATAACGGCCGCCTCGATCTGGGGAAGATTTCCTCAAATTGGTCTTTCGACACACGATTTTTATTTTCTATTCTTATTTTTTTACGATCTGCTAACCATAATCATCTGGTTCATTTTGCAGGTTTGTTGGGAAATTCTACGCCCGTGACAAAAGATCGTTTTAGCCGGCATTCATTGTCGGAAAATGTATTCATTTCAGAAAAGACGAGAAAATCGGACCCTGAAGATCATGAAGATGTGATAACTTTTCACCCCGAGGATGTGATTTTAGTCGAAATAATCAGAATTCCGAGTCTCATGTTCATCAACACAGGTTTCTGTGAAATTGGATGTGGATTTCTTCTTCTTTTCCTTCGGGTTTTTTCCCTTCAGGTGTCGTAACAGTGATCGATTTTCCCTTCAGCCAATCCACCTTCTCCATCTCAGCCTGTTCTCTGGATCCTCCTCTCTTCGTGTCCTCTCTCACGACCTCCATACATCTTCTCTCTGGTCTTCATCTAGACCTCCAATTCCAGCATCCGTCTACCAATATCTTCACTCTCCCTCCTCTGTCCATGACCCAACCATCTCTGACCTTCTCTCCAAAACATCTACCATGTCATTCCTGATCCTCTCCATCCTGGTCACTCCCAAAGACAACCTCCACATCTTCATGTCTGCCTTCTCCAGACCATCCATCATCTCTGCTCTCACCACTGTCTCCTCCACCTTTCCTTTCCTTCTGGCTGATGTTCTTCTAGCTCACAGAACCCCTGACACTTTTCTCCACCCATTCCAACCTGCTTGAACCCGTTTCTTCAGCTCTTCTCCACACTCTCCATTGCTCTGGACTGTTGATCCTAAATACTTGAAATCCTTCCAACTTCTTGATCTCCACTCCCTGTAGCCTCACCTTCCTCTCATTCGTACATATATTCTGACCCCCCTTCACTCCTCCCCTTTCCAGAACATTCCTCCACCTCCCCGCCTGGTCCCTGCTCTCAGTAGAGATCACAATGTCATCTGCAAACAAAATTCAATGACACGCCCAAACCTCATGCACTCAACGGCTCTCGCCATGGAAAACAACCTTCTCAAAGATCAAGCAGACGAACTGGTCCTTCAGGTGGTCTTCCTGACAATGATTCGATGGCATATTTCAGCCTCGCAGGTGTTTTCCCAGCAGAAGAGGCCCCGCTGGAGCCGCCCTCCGCGCCCCTCCTCACCTTTCATCTGGACAAAGTCCAGCTGGTGGATGGTCTGCAGGAGGGGCCCGCTGTCCAGGGTCAGGTCGAAGTCGCTGGTCATCCTCGGGGTGAGCGTCCCCTTCCCCCACTGGCTCTCCGTCATGTGAACCCGCCGGATCAGAGCGTCGGAGATCTGAGATCCGAGAAAAACAAAAGAATGCAAACGCTTCGATGGATTATCTCAATATTGATCATTTGAATGAGAAAGCGCGCAGTCGGTCGAGTGTTTTAGTTTGACAATTTTTTTCCGCGTGACCAGGAAAACATGAGCCATGAACACCTAAGCAGCAAATTCACATTTTATTTGCATGAATGCCTGCGTTCAGGCAAAGAGTGTGTGTGTGTGTGTGTGTGTGCGCGGCAGTCAAATCCGATCCAATTGTCCCCATGGCGACAGGACAGGGTATTATTTCACATCCTGCTTTCAAGTTACATATATTTGTTTTTTGGGATGAATTCCACCCCCCCCCCCTGATTTTAGATCATTTTTCAAATATAATTTCAAGTATTTTCAAGGATTCAAGGAACTTTTCATGTCATAGCGGCACATCTTGCAGCATGTGGTAACAAATTAGTGCCCAGGTCCGGTTTCAAGCCATGAAAATCAAATAAAAAGAAGTGCAAAGAAAGAAAAACAAAAGCAAATGTCTCACAGAAGGATTTTAATTGATTTTATTATTCTATTCAGTTTTTTTTCCATTCACACTTTTTTTTTGGGTGCTGATTTTCAGGGATTTTTTTATGATAGACAAATGCGACTAATAAAAAAATTGAAAATATAATAATAATATTAATGATGAGACGAAAAAACAAATAAAACTTAGGTTAGAAGGTTTTAATTCCAGGTCTTTGCGGTCTCTGACTTCCTGCTTTATTTTGACATCAACATGTTTACATCACTGTGTTTTTGTTTTTTTCCCGCTCACACTTTCATCCAC
Organism: Fistularia tabacaria; assembly: GCA_901007705.1. NCBI lineage: Eukaryota > Metazoa > Chordata > Actinopteri > Syngnathiformes > Fistulariidae > Fistularia > Fistularia tabacaria. Next base: position 6,580 of record CAAKHD010012890.1, on the reverse strand, counting down.
TCCAATTATTTCCCCGGTTCCCCCTTCCTCATTTTCCCGCTGTCGTCCCGAGTCCTAGTTTTAGCGATATTTACCACTTCCTCAGCGTCTGCCTGACGCGGAGGCGCACTTTTGTGTTTCTGCTAAAAAGTATTTCCATCCTAACAGAGAGAATGAATTGTCTAGTTCACCCACTCGTGAGTATTTCAGTGTTTCCGGCCAGTCTGCGCACACACACACACGCACACACACCCACACACACACACACACACACACACACACACACACACACACACACACACACACACACACAAAGACAATGGGATCCCTTTAAATAGACTGCCTGTTATATGTTGGATTTAAATAGAAACTAGCCGCTGAAGCTAGGATAAGAAAGTGTGTGTGTGTGTGTGTGTGTGTGCGCGCGCGCACTCACCTGGAGGAATCCACTGGGGTCGTTCTCCTTGATGACCTCCAAGCAGTACTCCATCAGGCCCGTGGTCTGACGCAGCTTCACCGTGCAGTGGGAGATCTGATCCCGGACGACCTGGACGGAGACGGAGGGAGAGAAAAGAATAAAAAAAGAAATGAAAGGAGGGAAGAGGAAGACGGCTAGAACGTACATTTTTGTTAAATATTAGCATGTAGCCGGCGTCGCTCTCACAGACCGTTGGAGAAAGTAGTTGAAATACATGTTCGTAGGGAAGCACTAAGGATTCCGGATTTTTTTAAATTCATTATTATTTTTATTCATTTATGCATTTATTTATTTTGTTATTTATTATTTCTTGAGGATTTCTTATTACAATTCTTGTGTGTTCTGATGGCTAGCGATGGTTTTATTAGAATTTCGGATTTATTTCATATTTCTTTGTACATTTATTTTTAACTTATTCTTATTCATTTATTTTCTTATTTATTATTTCTTAAGGATTTCTGATTACACCTCTTGTGTGTTCTGAAGGTTGAAAATGTTTTTTTTAGACTTTCTGATTCATTTATTCTTTTTTTAACATTTATTTTCATTTCATCTTAATTTTTTATATTTATTTATTTTCTTAGTATAATTTCTTCAGTATTTCTGATTTCAATTCTTGTGTTTTCTGATGGTTAATTTATTACTTCTTTTTTAAATCTGTTTTTATTTTTTATTATTTTCCCAAGTATTTCTTATTATGATTCTTGTGTTTTCTGAAGGTTGACGGTGGTTTTCTTAGAATTTCTGATTTATTTCTCCTTTTTTTTTATATTCATGTTTATTTTTTTACATTTATAATCTTATTTATTATATCTTAAGGATTTCTTATTACAATTGTTGAGTTTTCTGAAGGTTGACGATGGTTTTCTTCGATTTTCAAATTTATTTCTTCTTTTTTCAAATGTCTTTTTTCTTGTTTATTTTTTCTTAAGTATTTCTTATTACAATTCTCGTATTTTCTGAAGGTTGAGGATGGGTTTCTTAGATTTTCTAATTTTTTTTCTTCTTTTTTTTCGATTTTTTTTTTTTCTTATTTATTTTTTCACAAGTATTTCTTATGACAATTCTTGTGTTTTCTGAAGGTTGAGGATGGGTTATTTAGATTTTCTGATTATTTTTTTTCTTTTTTATCTATTTATATTCATTTTTTTTTCCAAAGTACTTCTAATTACAGTTCTTGTGTTTTCTGAAGGTCGACGACGATGGCTCATTACACGTTAACTGATTGGAAATCAGCATCGGAGGAGAAATAAAGAAAGTAAAGAGAAGAAGATGGTAGAAACGTGGAGGAAGAAGAGGCGGACGAAGGGGGCAGTTTCCGGGGAAACAACCGGGGAGGTGTGACAGTTGACGAAGACTGGAAGCCGAACAAAGAGGAAGTGGAAAGAGAAACCAGGGAAAGCGGCTGTCGGACGACGGCGGTTCGGATGGAGACGGACGTGATCGGAGGGAGTGCGACACTTTTTCCCCGGCGGGGGAACGCGACCGGCCGTGGGCGTGAACGCTTTCCGACGGAGACGGTCCGGAAGGGAGATCCCCCATCAATCAAACGTCCGCCTGAGCCTCCCCGCGACACCGGCAAATGCTGGTCTGAGCGTTGCTAGGCAACAGTACCGTCACAGCTGTGGTGTGAAGGGGCTGAATCGAACACACAAATACACGAACGCACAAACACTCGTCCTGGTCTCGCGCGCCTGGTTGGTTGGAATGAGAGACGTTTAGATATTAATGATTGTTTTCCAATACCGGTCAGAACAGAAAGAGCGGATTTCACCGTGAAATAAAGCATTTGTTACGATGCAGACGGGCAAGATGCGAATAACGCGGTTATCATTTAGTGATTTTTAATTAAGAGGGGGATGCAAACAGACCAGAGTCCTGGGATGATCTGGAGGAACAGTCTTCTTCTTAAATTATTCAGAAAGGAAATTCTATGAGGAGGTAGAATCAATGTCCTCTATGCATTTTTTGAATAACGGTTTGTAACAAAAAATCCGCACACCAAGAGCGCTCCAAACACGAAGATCATTTATTTCACACAGAGAACAGCATCATTTTATTTTATTTTTTTCCCCGCATGACGTTTCGAACAAAAATGTTCTTCCTCAGATGCTAAATAAAAGAAAATATAAATAAAACAAAAAATAAATAAAACATGTTTGGATAAGCATCTGAGGGAGGACATTTTTGTCATGCGACAAATGTCAAATGTCATGCGGTTAAAAGCAATGTTTCTTTTCTGTATGTAAAATAAATTATCTTCTGATGGTGTGCGGATTTTCTGTTTCAAACCGACGATGGTTTTCTTAGAATTTCTGATTTATTTTTTCTTTTTCTTACATTTATATTTATTTTTATTTGTTAATTTTCTGATTTATTATATCTTAAGGATTTCTGATTACGATAAGTCGATACTTCTGATCCAGCACCCGTCCCGACCTGGGCAGTGGAGGTTATTTCTTATTCAAACTCGATGTATTTTTCATCAAAACCAATCGATCATTCATCCATTCTAAGAGAAACGCTTCAATTCACTGTGATATAATTCATAAAAAGAAAAAAAGTTGTGATAGTTTTGCAACCCTCGCATTGACACACAATTATTGATCCCTGTCACACAACTTCTAGTCATTCCTGTCAAATTTCTAGTATTAGGTCGATCCATCACTCCACATATTTGGTATGAGAGCGTTAAAAACACAATTCACTGCTCTAATTTTGGAACTAATATTCAGATACAACGTAATTACAGTCCAAAGCCCAGCTACATCAGGTAACATCAGCCAAGAGGTGGGTTAATAGAAATGATAATGATTTTTACATCCAAATATACATACATACATGCATATATATATATATATATATATATATATATATACATACACACACACACATATATATACATACATGTATACATACACGCAAATATGCGGGGTTAACAGAAATAATCATGATTTTTACATCCAAATATATATATATATTTATACACACAAATATACATATATATACATATACATATATATATATATATATATACACATATATACATACACACAAATATGTGTGTGGGTGTTTGTATATATATGAATATATTGGTATGTATATATATTATTTATACATACACACATATATAGTACTGTGTATATACTATATACTTGGTGGATAGATATTAAAAATTTTTTTAAAAAAAATTAAAAAAAATATATATATACATATATGTATATATATATATATGCATACACCAAGTCAGTGACGTGCGGTGAGGTTCGTGGCTGGGAAGGTACTGACTCTTTCCAACTCCCCTCCAGTGAGGCAGAGGTACTGGCTGCCTCCCCTCCTGCTTTTTCACCGAAGCGTTTTGTCGGAAGAGGAAGACTGATATGTTCTACACCTATGTGAAATACATGACCTCGACTCTGGAGTGTGAGGACATTTATTAAAAGTGTGTACTAACATTACATTGGGGACGTACAGCATGCGCTCAATGAGAGTAACAACAAAAAGGAGCAGCTCATCCCAGTTTGTGAGGGATTGCGCAATCAGAGAGGAGGCTCTGCTCGTCACTGCCTCGCTTAGCGTCTTTCCACTGTATTTGAACGAGAAAAAACACACAAATTCAGCGATACTGACAATGAAAATCACTGGAATGATTATATCATACAATAATAACCTTTCTATCCCAGATCAGTGGACGAATATTTACTAATTTATTTTTTAGCACTATTTGCTTTTTATGATGACACAGGGGAGGCCCTGCCTCCGTTGCCTCTCCTGACCGCACGTCGCTGCACCAAGTATACTTCATATTTCAAATATGTCGTGTTTCTCTTGCATACTAGCATGAACCTGTTTGGCACAAAACAATTCTGTCCATTTTCGGCCATTGCTTTACTCTGGTGACGCCTTGCACTGAATGAACTCCGTCCACCGACAGGAAGCCCAGCCTCAAACACGCTTCCAAATCTCCATCAGTCACGGTGGGACGTATCTGGATCTCGGCTTGGCTGTGCTGTATCTCAATCAAGCGCGTCAATGGGGAAGGATGATAGGCTAACAGCTATTTCTAATGACATGCGATCCTGGACCGCAGTGGAATCTGATGCTCGCGGTGGAGTCGTCGTTTCACGTCGCGCGCTGGGGTTTCTTTTGAAAGGCAAGGCTCCGCCATCAACCTTTGCGATCAACCACTAGATCGATGCGTTGGGCGGCCATGTTGTAGCGGGCGTAGCTTTAAAAAAAGCCTGAAAAGCAGGCCTGAGAAAAACACGACTTCGGGCCACGGCGTCCCTGCTGTGGGCTGGCGGCGCTGCAGCTCCGCTCTCTCGCCGCAGTCACCGACCAATCCAAATCAACCCGCCCAACGTACGCAGCCGGACAAAGCAATCGCCGGGAAGCTCGCTCGGAGGCCGAGACGCGTCACATCCTTCCCCCGCCTCCGTCCGGTGTTTTCACCGCCGCCTCCTCCTCCTCCTCCTCCTCGCCGCCGACTTTAAATCGACTTCGGAATTAGATAAAGGCGGCCGCGGGCGACAGGAGCTCCGCCAGCCGATCGGCGGATAATTGGTGCGGGGACGATTCATTCATCTGAATTTAGCAGGGATGGAAGGAAACACAGCCCGCGGCGGGACAGAGGAGGAAGTTAAGCATCTTTGAGAGAGAGAGAGAGAGAGAGAAAGGGGGGCGACCAGAGATATTAGAGGCATTTGAGGGCTGCAAAGTGGGCCAGCGTTTCTGCTGCGGCGGAGATGATCCAGCTGACGGCAGAAGGGGAAAGCGGACCCCGTCCTGGAAGGCCCATGTGGCTGTCATGGTGATGAAGCACATCGTCACAAAGCCGGAAAAAACAAAAAAACAAAACACGACGACGGGCAGATCAGAGGGAGGACAGCCGTTCCGAGACGTCTGGCAGCTTCTTCTTCTTCTTCTGCTGGGATTTTTAGGTCACTGCGGCAACCGGTGGCCTCACAGCTCTCCTTCCCGGTGGGAGCGATTGATCGGTGGTGTCATCGATCAGAAAGTCGCTCAAATCTCAAAGTCGCTCAAATGCCCAGATGCTTTGCCTCGGTCACATGTCTCACCTACATCCGCTACCTTCTTAAAGGGGCTGCGCCGGCCGCTAACGCTTATTACATTACCGCTATATTTGAACTCCAGAGCTAGCAGAATGTAGAAAAGACAACGGTCTTTGGAAAAAGTTTCTTAGCGCAGGGAAAAAGAGCCGGTGAGGAGACAGAAGAAGAGCCGACGACGTCAAAGAAAAACAAAACAGCATCGAACAGCCAATAGCAGGAGTCCTACTTGAAATATGGATTTGTTGCAGCAGGTTGTTCCCACGCAGCTAGCATGTTCTGCACAATATGCGACAACCTGCTCTCTAATGAGGCAATGAAGCCTTCAAAACGGTTTTGCCACTTGGAGACCAAGCATTCTGCATTCCAACATGTCACCCGGACGCTGCTAATACAGTTGCCTACATACGGTGGATTCACCTACATTATCATAGTTAGAAAATACCAGTTATTATGCCGGTCGTATCGTTTGATTTTGTTGCCACACCTTAAAGGCCGGTCCGGGAAAATATTGTTTGACCTAAAGCCGGTCCGCAGTGCAAAAAAAAAAAAAAAGTTGATGAACCACTGATCTGTAGGACATCTTGACTAAACAACAGAATTTACGGCGTCAAGAAATCATTGACAGGCTGCAGGGTGGTTAGCGCTAGCGCCCCGCGGTGAGAGGGTCCTCGGTTTGATTCCCACAGTGGGCCTTTCTGGCTGGAGCGAATGGCCGTAGGTCTCTATGTGTGACGGACCGGCGCCCGCCACCCCGAGCGAATCAGAATCAGAAAAAAATATTATAAAAGTTGATAAAAAATTATGTTTTTTATTTGTCCCCGAGGGGGCGATTGGGGGGCACCTGGGGTAGCAGCATCAGATTGTCAACATCAATAAATTTATGGGTGAATCTTCTCCTCTAGACCTCCAGCATCCGTCTCCCAATATCTTCACTCTCCCTCCTCTGTCCATGACCCAAGCATCTCTGACCTTCTCTCCAAAACATCTACCATGTCATTCCTGATCTTCTCCATCCTGGTCACTCCCAAAGAGAACCTCCACATCTTCATCT
>CAAKHD010012889.1:4584-31093 GCA_901007705.1 Fistularia tabacaria | reverse complement strand
CACCCCCTCAAACTCTGACACACCCACTCCCCGTCCCTCCTCCTGCCCACCAGCAGCTGTCATAGGCAGCCCCCCACCCTCTACCCCACCATCCCACCCCCGCGAGCACGGACATGGTCACCACCAGTACCCTCTTCCCCTGCCCACCAGAAGCTTCCACAAACAGTTCCCCCCCAGCCCCCTAACACACCCACCTGAACACTGACAAAAACACAACCACTCCCCCCCTCCTCCCCACCCATCAGCAGTTCCCCTGGTCAGCCTCCCCCCACCCCATTCCCCTGAGTACTGACACAGACACATCTCCCCTCCACCCTCTCCCCAACCACGGCCTCAGCCTGACCTCCAGCCAGGTGCAAAGGGAGTTCTCCAGAATGAGGCAGAGCAGAGCAAGTGGTCCGGACAAAATCAGCCCCAGGGTCCTCAAGGTGTGTGCTGGGCAGCTTGCTGGAGTCTTCCAGCATCTCTTCAACCTCTCTTTGAGGTTGCTGAAGGTACCTGACCACTGTAAGACCTCCTGCATTGTCCTAATACCTAAGAAAGGACGCCCGAGCCCTCTCAATGAATACAGGCCGGTGGCACTAACATGTAGCGTGAAGTCATTTGAGTGGCTCGTACTCCAGCACCTGAGGGAATGGCTATCTGCTTCCCTGAACCCTCTGCAGTTTGCGTACAGGCAGCAAATGGGTGTGGAGGATGCTTTCATCTTCCTCACACACAAAGCCCTGTCCCATCCTAATAATCCCAGAGCAACCCCCACAGGACTGCCTGTTGGATACGGTCGAATGCCTTCTCCATAAAACACATTTTGACTGGTTGGGCAAACTCCCACAAGAACTCTGCTAAGGGTTGAGCGCTGGTCCACTGTTCCACGCCCAACACGAAAACCACACTGCTTCTCATGAATCCGAGGTTCAATGACCTGGCAGACCCTCCTCTCCAGCACCACTGAATAGACCAGAAACGGGTGGAGTGACTACTCCGGGTCAGAGAAAAGGTCTTTCCCCAAGTGGAGGAGTTTAAGTATCTGGGGGTCTTGTTCACGAGTGAGGGAAGGATGGAGTGGGAGATCGACAGGTGAACCGGTGCAGCATGTGCAGTGACGCGGATTGTGTCGTGGTGAAGAGGGAGCTGAGCCAGAAGGCGAAGCTCTCAATTTACCAGTCAATTTTTGTTCCTACCCTCACCTATGGTCACAAGCTTTGGGTAGTGACTGAAAGAATGAGATTGCGGATACAAGCAGCTTAAATGACTTTTCTCCGCAGGATGGCAGTCCCCCTAAAGCTATCTCCCTTAGAGATAGGGTGAGAAGTTCAGCCATGTGGGAGGAACCTGGAGTAGAGTCGCTGCTCCTCCGCATAGAGAGGAGCCAGATGAGGTGGCTCGGACATCTGGTCAGGATGCCTTCTGGACGCTCCCTGGGGACACATTCCAGGCATGTCCATGTGGAAGGAGGCCCCGGGGAAGACTCAGAACATGCTGGAGAGACTATGTGTCAAGGCTGGCCAGGGAGCACCTTGGGGACCCCCTGGAAGAGCTGGACCATGTGGCTGAGGAGAGGGAAGTCTGGGCCTCCCTGCTCCGCCTGCTGCCCCCACGACCCGACTTCGGACAAGCGGAAGAAGATGGATAGATCTCCCTGTTTGTCCCTGTTGTTGCTTCTTTGCAGCCTATTTTTATTTCTTTTTTCTTTTTTCTTTTTTTTTTATAGATATCCTTTGACTGTCTTTAATTGTCTCTCTCATTTATATTTATACTCATATTTATTGAAACTGTTATTGTTGAGCTGCTGTGACAAAAGAATTTCGCCCATGGGGAATAATAAAGTATTATCTAACCTTATCTCATCTTATCTTATTATGTGTCTGTGTGTGTATATATATATACACACATACATATATGTATGTATATATCATGGAAGAGATCACATGAATTTGAAATGTAAAGCAATGCCCTTTAATGCGAATTAATTGCCCATTACTACAAATGATAATACAAAATTATTAAGACTCCGCCCACGCTGCTCGCTCTCTCTGGGGGGAGGGGCAAATAAATATTACAATTAATAAATGAATTAATAATTCAAATTACCAATGTTATTATTCATTCACTTATTTACATCATTTAATTTATTTATTTGTAATATGGCCGATGGAGGGGGGCGCCATTTAAATTCTCACCTCGGGTGTCACATTGGGTAGGTCCAACTCTTGCCATAACCTTTCTAAGATTTGAGCGTGAAAATCACCAAACATGAAACTCAATTATAAACCTTGGCCCCAAAAAAAAGGTGATGTGAGGAACACCAATGGCAGAATGGTTCCCATGAATATTTGATGGCTCAGTCCTCCGATGCGAGAGTGCAGCATATTATTTTATGTGTGCATGCACTCTCCTGAGCTGATGTGAATGTGAGACGTTTGTCAACTTAATCTGAAAAAAAATTTGAGAGCAACGCATTTTGCCTTTTGTGAGTTCGCTGCTGAAATTGAAAAGCTCATTTCTCAGCCTCAGTTAAGTACGTCTTAGTACCTGCACACATCTTTTTCTTTCTAACTTTAATTAAAACATTTGTTGTGCTGGCAGGTTGAATTGGCTTTTGAAGAGCGGAGGCAAACGTCACGAGGAGGATTATGAGAATCTAACTGGGGACAAGAAAAGGTGCTTAGCAGTGGAATTACAGCCGAAATGAGTTTTTAATCAGGTTGTTAATGTTGTGGAAACCAGGATGCCCAGAGATAGAGCTGACAGCGTGCAGACTATTTTGAAATCCATTTATGTGCGGTATTGCTGTAAATGTGTTTTGGCAGTTCCCTTGTGTACTTTTTACTTTTTTACTATTTAGTAATATTGCAGATACAAATGGCTTGCAAAGCTGAGAATCTGGTGCTGGTGTTATCAAGCTGAAAACTTCAACCAGACCTGTGGATTTGATATCTCCTGAAATGGGAAACACAGACGTCACCTGTTTTTCCTGACCAACAATGGGTCCATTTCAGTCTTCAATGCTTATAAGGCCATATTATAACCAACAGCATCTCTTCTCCTCTTTAGCCCTTAGTAGAAAAGCACAGGAGCTCAATGTGCTTCTGTTAATGAGATGCTGGTTATCTGTATGGCGCACTCCCCACCTACCTTCTCCTGAATTATTGCACATCAGAGAGGAACTCACAGTGTCATTAGTGTTGAAATTGGATGATAGAACACAGTCTGCCAAGTTCTACAGGGGTTAGCATGACCCAGCTGGAGTAATGGGTCTGGATAGAGGGGCCTGATTATGTGGGATGGGGTATGTAAGAACGATGGCTGGAAAAATAAATAAATAATAAGAAAGAACGAGACTCAGTGCGCAAAAGAATTGCTCGCAGGTTATTTTATCTTCACGCTTTGTCTTATCCAACAAAATTAATGATTTGATTACAATGAACCACATACCTCCCTGCCCTCCGCTGGTTTTCCTGGTCTTTTCTCAACCTGAGAAATCTTGGGAATAACTGGCAGCGCACTGTGAGCAGAAGATACTGAGTTCTATTTTTCAGCGGCAGACTCAGCCGACAACATGAATAAATGATGAATACTGCAATTATTTATGAATCAGCTCTCATTACTATGGCCATAGACACCGAAGTTCCTGAGAGCAACAAGTCAAAAGCCCTGTGTCATCTTCAGCGCTTGTTTTCTTTTTAATTCAGGCCCAGAGAGACAGGCGATTGTAATTCCCAAAAGCATTTCATTATTTCAGTCACTGCGATAGAATCTTTAATTCCATTTTAAATAGGTTTATATGTCCATCATAAAATACTCCCTTGTGGGTTTAATTATTGCTTCAAGATAAGGGAAGCTATGGAAACAGGAGCAGGGACAAAAAGGGGAAGAAAGTCATTTCTAAAAGATGGAGACAACAATTATGCAGCTTGGTGTCCTTATTTCTTATCAATTGTGACATCACTTCCTATAGCTTTCATTTGTTTGGCTTTATCTTGTCATCAGCTCAGCACCGACAATAGGTCCACGGTATCTGGTACAAGACTGACACGTGGCTCATCGTCTAAGCGTTATCTAAATTATTTTCTTGTCGAGAGGCTTTTGACTCAGCTGCTGCTCTGCGTATTGAACCAATATTCTGTTTTCAATATTAAGTATCCATCCATGCTTGTTTTTTGTTTTTGTCTGTGTGCTCTCAAATGCAGTAAAAAACAGGAAGTGTTTATCATAAGATGAACAAATACCTGGATTTCTGTTTTCATTTTGATTTTAAACCTTACACTCTTGGATGATATACCGGGATATTCGCGGGGAAGGGGGAGGGTTCACCTGACTTTGAATGTATGAACACACACAAATCCATACATGACGAACACATATGTATCATCTGAGGGATTGCCACATCTAGCTCGAGATGAGGTAAGATCGTACTTTATTGATCCCACAGTGGGAATATTTGCAAACACTGGAAGAACTCAAATAAACTCTGGGACTCTTTGCGACCTGACATCTCTAATTGCTAATTGTGATTCTCTTTAAATCTTCAAATCCAGACTCAAAAGTCACCTGTTCAAACTTGCCTGCTCACCCTAATTAAACTTTCATTTTCTATTTAATGTTGATTTTATTCATTGATGTTTTATCTATATATTGTTTTTATCATGTTATCTGTTGCAAAGTGTCCTTTCACGGACCGCACTTATAAATAAAATGTGTTATCAGTATTGACGACTATCAGCGAATTTGAGGGACAGAACAAAATGTAACATTTGCTGTCCATCTCTTAAATGAGAAGAATAATTAAACGAAACACTGTGGCGATCTCCAAATACATTTTCTGTCACGTGCGCACTTGCGGCAATCCCATACACTCCTTTGCCTTTTTATGGTTTTAATGCAACATTTTTCCCCTCCAAGAGAAATGATCATTGCTGAGTCCGCCTGAACGGAACGGAAGTCTTAACCTACAAATTAATGAGGTCCGTGCTCGGCTGTGACACAGAGACCGGTGAGCCCAGCTCTTCAGACACGATACCGCCAGGAAAATGTAAATTCTGTCATCACCTCTGAAGTCCAACCTGTAAGAACACGTAGAGCACAGACAAATTAACTCACCAGGAGCTACGTCAGGAAAAGCCCCTCGCCTTTTAGTCCGGAAATACGACCCCTGGGGTGACGAAAGTGGCTCTGGCTCTGGACCTAGACATTAACATTGGTGAATAAATCATCAGGGTGTCCAGCAGCAGATATCTGCACTTCCTGCTTTTTACACTGACCTCAAGTGGGGACGCTACCTCTGGTCTTCAAGGCCCAAGACAAGGCCAGTGACTCAAACTGATCAATGCACACCAGGGTGTGAATATACATAACTGTATCCTTTCACTTTCATCTCTCTCTCACACACACACACACACACACACACACACACACACAGACGAACAAAGGCTAACTGTCAACAATTTTTGATCTCTTGTGAACAGAGGATCAGTGTGCAAACTGGTGTGAGCGCAGCAAGCAGCTTGGGAGTCATCAACAAAAACAACGAGAAAAGGGGCTACGAGCGCCACCACTTGTTTATTCTCTTGCGATTGTCGAACGCACTCCTGCCACAGATCCTTACACTTGGGCTCAAGACACAGTATGGCCATCTAATTAACGAGCTGTCACTGAAAGGCATTTTTGCCAATGAATTCCCAAGTATATTTTCTGAACCCTTCAATGAACGAACAACAAAAGACGGTTCTTATTTATCCAGAGAAAGGCCATTTAAGCCAGAATGGTCTTTGTGTGACACACACGATACCTCTTGTGCTACTTATTTTGTTTCTATCTCCCATAACTCTGGGCCACTGCATTTAAATTTGTGTCCGTTTTATGTTTCTCGTGTGATTTCATCTTCCTCTGCTTTATTATTTTCTAATCTTTCCCAGCTGGACAGCATTCTCCCTGCTCGCTATCTTGCAGTCTTTGCACTTCAACCTTGTGGCAACTCACTCTGAGACCGCTTGAAGAAATTCAACTCCGTTTCCACTAGAACACATTTTTCACCCTGCATCAAGTGTCTATCTCCGGATCCCTGTCAAAGAGAGTACAGAAATTGAACACAGTTTCTTCAGCCTGACGATGAAACGCGGTCATGGCCACTTTTCCATCAGGCTAAAAGAGCCAAAGTGCATAATAAATGTCAACGTCTTCGTAAATTTCAAGCCCATTAGTGTTTCCGCTGCTGCTGCAAAAAGGAAGCAAATGGCTGTAAAGCCACTTTTAAAGCATTTCGGATGGGGAGTGACAACGAGGAGGCCTTTTCAATTGTCGTTAGTGTGTGGATAATAACGATAAATGAGTCCTGTCAATTTGCAATAACAAGACAACACCAGCTTCCTGTGAACCAAATATCCTGGGGAGGCTGGATCCATAGAAGGACATTTTGACATTAAGCAACAAGTTGAGACTATACATCAGAGGTTGGCAAACTACATGCCACGGGCCAATTCCGGCCCGTGGAGGTGATTACTAGAGGTCGCAAGGAGCCAAATCAACCAGAAACCCATAAGATACAAGCAATTGCAGGATTCATTTCATTGGCCAGGAGAGCAATATGTGTGTCATTAGTTGTACATTAACCAATTTAAAATCTAGTAAGTAACTTGCTTTTATACCGCCGTCTTGAATTGTAGATGTATGAATCAAATATAGTAGCTGAATCTGCGAGTTAGCGTTTAACTTCACAGAATTAGCAGCTATTTCTTCAGATGACAGCTGCGAGCACAATAAGTTAGTTTATTTATATTCAACTTCCAAAATTATGATTGCAATTCAAGGTCAGCCTATCACGTCCACTGGACGTTTCCCAGGACAACTTTTTTCCAGATTTTCAGTTGGAGACAGAGATTCTGTCTGATATCTACCAGTCTAAAATCATTTAAGAAAAAAGGCTATGGTCTTCTTGTCTGATCAATTAATTATAGTACTTTATAATGCAGTTGCACTAATTATTCTATATTTGTGCTGGTGATTTATCAGCCCCCTTGTGCATTGTTTGTTTGTATTGTTTATGTTGTTTTTTTTGTTTGTTTTTTCAATTTTGTATGTGCTTGCTTGTATTTCTTTATCCTTTTTAGTTTGTGTGTCTGACAATAGGTGGGCCCGCTGAAACCACCTGATTGGTCCTCTGGCACGTTTCCTCCATGCTGGGAAATCAAAAACAAAAATTAAGTAAACTAAGCAGCTTGGAAATTAGAGGAAGTTGCTTTCATGGGGGAATTAAGTCAAAACAAGTTGACGAACTGAATCCTGTCGAATCCCCACAGCACAATGTAGCATGTGACCAATTCAATTCTCCACAATTGTATTCATTCTCCTGTGTTTCCAACAACCACGTCCTGTCAACTTTTTGTCCTGCATGATTAAGTAGCCCGCCCTGATGTGATTCTTAAATTGCCACTGCCTGTCTTGTGTGTATAAGACTCGTCTCTTTTCTCAACACAGAAATAAAACACGGTGTGAATTTCCCAGCTTATGCTCAGTGAATTAGAGTTAGCCTTCTGATGTTTGTTTTTTTCAGGGATAATTCTGCATTTAAGTTTGATTATGTTAAGCAACCTAAGCCTGAATGTTCATCCTGGAGTACACAGATCCAGCTATATGATTTTTTTTTCCATGAATACTGTATTCATTCATTCATTCATTCATTCATTCATTCATTCATTCATTCATTCATTCAGTCATCTTCTGCCGCTTATCCTGCACTCCGGGTCATGGGGGATGCTGGAGCCTGTCCCAGCTGTCATTGGGTGAGAGGCGGGGTACAACCATTCACTCACTCACTCATTTGGGGCAATTTTCCCAATTTTTTCCAATTAACCTGCTGCATGCTTGTGGGAGGAAACTGGAGAACCTGGGGGAAACCCACCCAGACACGGGGAGAACATGCAAACTCCACATAGAAAGGGCCTCTTGTCAGAGCCGAACCGGGGTCCTCCGTGCTGTGAGGCCAAAGCGCTAACCACTGCACCACCGTACCGCCTGAATACTGTATATTCAACAAATTTATTTTTTGTATTTCTAAGCCTTATTAGACCTCCACACTTTCACGGTGCAATCAAAAATAACTCTTGGTTCCCCAAAGAGAACCTTCACACACAAAAATGACTCTTATTTTCCAAACGCATGGAAAGCATATGCACAATTACTCAGCTTCCCAATATCGGAATACCATTTCAATTAATCTGTTCAGAGAAATTAAGTTTGAATTCCCCTGACTTTATTGATTAGGTGCTGGTTGAATCAACGAGAGCTTTATTGCTGCACTTTATGAATAATGTTTTATTAATGCCCGTGTAACAAGATTACTTTTATCGCAATGAATGCAATCAATCTTTTGCCCCCCTTCTGTGCACGGCTGCAAACGCTCATTGCATTGTGGTCGCTAAAGCTATGGAAGACACGTACGGCACCCTGACTTTGATAAGGAGGTGACATGAGGCCCCCGAGGAGGAGTCAAGTCACAGGCAGACTGGCATCTGTGATAGTCATAACGGCATTAAATATTATCATGAGGGTCATTAATGTAATATTATGAATTCTTGCTCAAATGGCAGTAATTTGAATATAACTGGGGTCGGCAACTCAGCCTCTGCTGTGGTTCCTTGTGACTTTAGAAGAAAAACAGAAGACTTTTAAGTTGAAATGAATTCTTGTTTTAGGTTGTTATCTTTTTTAAATGTTATTCTAAATTTGAAGATTATGACGCTCTTGTAACATTAAAGTAAAATGCTCAAAATGCATCACGACTGCTGTTGCACAGAAGTTCTGGAGCGAAAAACCACATTATCCTGGTAAAATAAACATTCTACCTGGCTATTTCATTTGCAAATATATATTTTGCTTTGTTCAGTGAAATTCAGATTGAGGGCTGACTGCATGCACTGATTCCAAGTGATTCGTATACGAACGCAGACAGCATTTTTGGTTTGCTACAGTTTGATAGTTTAAGTTCAGCTTTTATTTCATGAATATGAGCGACGAGTCCTCCACGACTCAGCCGTCAATTCCTCGTCCACACTCCACATTGGTGACCTCGTAATGATGATGTCCAACTCAGAGGAAATATACTACTCCACTTCGGCCACTTCACCCCATCTCACACAGCCAGTCCTGCCCATCGGGCCCGTTGGCTGCCAGAGCTCTGGCAGAGCGAACCGGCTGCTTGGTTCGAACACTCGGAGGGGACTTTCCACCTCCATGTAATTGTGTCGGAGGAGGCGAGGTATTTTTTGATTGTGCGCGCAATCCTTGCGAACTCCCGGTGTCTGGCCGATGGCGACTACCGGGGTCTGGCTGAGGAGGCTGACCGCATCCTGCTGACAACCAGGCAGTGCGCCCTTGGGGGTGTGATGTCGGAGCCCTTGCGGACAGCGCCAGAAGACGCGGATGCAGCCGGGATGGCCGGGTTGACCGCCCCGAGAAGACGGAGGACCTGCGTATGTTTTTTCCACAAACTTTTCGGCAGCAGGGCACGGCACTGTGTTTCCCCGGTGTGGAACTGCAGTGCACCTGGAGCACCTGACACAGGTTTTCCGGTGTCTCGATGAGCATGGCCTCATACTCAATCCGGCTAAGTGCCAGTTTGATGAATTTTTATAACCGGTTCCTCCCATACGCTGCCCATCTCCTCCAGCCACTTTTTGGGGCTTTGCAGTCCAGACGGGTGTAGGATGCGGTTGTCTGGACTCCAGAACGGGTTCAGCTTTGGACAGAGCTAAGCGCGCCTAACATGGCCCTTCTCGCCAAACCCGCGCCCACAGCTCCCATTGCATTGACAACTGATGCATCTGACGTTGCTGTAGGAGCTGCAGTTGACCAGTGGGTGGCGGGCGCCTGGCAGCCCCTTGCATTCTTTAGCCGCAAATAGCAAGATAGTGAACGCAAATACAGCGTTTTTGACAGGGAGCTGTTGGCCCTGCACCTAGTGACAAGGCATTTCTGTTTTCTGCTTGAAAGCTTCGGTGTAGCTGGTGTCTGCGACATTTGTCTGGCCAGGCATTCGTAGGGATGTCAAGGAGTGGGTGGCTGCTAGCGTGCCGTACCAGCGCTCTAAGGTTCACCAGCACGTTAGAGAAGCCCTTGGGCAGTTTCCGATCGCAGCTAGGCGTTTTGACCACATCCATGTCGACCTGGTGGGCCCCCTACCTCCTTCGCAGGGCTTTCCGCACCTGCTCACCATGTTCGATAGGGCCACCAGGTGGCCGGAAGTGGCCCCGCTGTCCTCCACAACGTCTGCGGACGCGTCTCTGGCTTTCCTTCTTGTTTCGGCACACCATCCAACGTCACCTCGGACAGTGGTCCACAATTTGTATCAGCGTTCTGGTCGGCACTGGCAGGGTCTTTGGAGACGACAGTGCAACGGAGTATCACTCTCAGGCCAATCTAAGGTGGTCTCAGGTGACAACTGGGTGAACTGTTTGCCGGGTCATGCTTGGGCTGTGGTTGGCCCCTAAGGATGACCGCAATGCCTCGCCTGCTGAGCTGGTTTTCGGTCAGCCACTATGAGTCCCAGGCGAATTTTTGCCCATGAGGTCTGGGCCCCGTCCACCATTGTTTTCAAAAGAGTTTTGTGCCTGCGGAGCTCATATCAGCTTGCTTTGTGTTTGTTAGGCATGACGCTCACCGCTCGCCTCTGCAACCCCCGTACAATGGGCCGTTCCAAGTACTAGAGTTGGTCTAAGAGTTTTGTTTCGGACATGGGCGGGCGTAGGGAGCGGGTCGCACTGGATTGGTTGAAGCCAGCACACAGGGTGGCAGGGGAAGTTGTTTTTCCTTTCCAGGATCCTCGCCGTGGTCACCCTCCATCCAGGACTCCAGCTGCACCTCCACAGGTCCGGTGTTCGGTGTCTCCTGACGTTGTGACTGAAGACCGCCACAGCCATTTTGGCAGGCCTCCTGTGAGGGACTAGCTGTTGCACTCACAGCCACTACTGAGTCCCTTCTGGTCGTTCTGGGAGGGGCCAAATAGTCCATTGAGTGCTTAAGTTTGCCAATCCCTGGAATAATGTATAGCATGCGGAGAGTTTACAGTGTTCACACGTGTTATATAGCTTGATCAAAAGGCCCGTTGATCTTGAAGCCACGCGATACATTCGGCCGTCTCCATCGAGACATTTTCTGATCTACATCAGAACGTTTGACAGCATCTCTATCATCGCTCATGACCTCTAAACTGCAAAATTATTGATGCAAAGGTTGAGTAATATAATCCCGAGTTCTGTCCCCCCTCCGACCTCCCTCCCCCATGGGGGGGTGCGTCCAGTTGAAAGAGATGGCTGGCAGCTCTGCCGAGCTTTGTTTTCTGCATGAGGTCTCAGACGGCGGACGGGTTCTCTGATGTAAAACCATCTTAAACGCTAATAGCCCTCCCCCCGCTTCATCTCCCAGAGCACTGACATATATCGGAGAGATAGATCTTTCTTTCGCATGAGCCCAACAACCGCCGAGCTCTGGTGAGGCTTGTTTAACAAGCGACCTCCCCTCTTTCAATAAAAAGCTCCTTCCGCTCCCCCTCGGGCACCTCCTGGGGCATCACTCTGCGTATATATTAGCCAGAACTTTTTTTCTTTTTCTTTGTTTTTTAACCTGGATTTACGCACCCCATGGCGGTAATATATGACAACTATGACTACATGTGGCAAATTAATTATACCAAACAATTTTGATATGTCTGAATATTAATTCTTGGGACACGAGCTTGCTTAGAGCAGGGGCTGCTTGCAAAGGTTGGATTTATCATGTTGACATTTTGCTACAGCCTGTGTTACTCTTTCTCTCTCTCTCTTTCACATATCCCTCTAATACAATGCAGGTCTTCAAAGCTATACCCTACAGTTTTCTTCTTTTTTTTTCCTCTGCTGCACAAAGTGGCACAACACAAATATGCCCTTTTCATGTGCCTCCTGCCTCTTTCTCTGGGGGTGAGCTACAGATGTTTTAGTGAGAAATTACAGCGAGCACACAAACATTTTGCTCTCACAAGCTGGCTGCTGACATGCATTCACTGTACCAATGCGCTATGCGTGAAGGAACGCAAAACTGAAAGGTCAAGGCCATCAATATCCATCTTTCCCTAAATCAGCAAGCGTGCCGGCCTAATCTAGCAGCGCATGTAAGTAACAGGGACTGGAGAAAGGAAGAACCCTAATAGATGCATCAATCTGGAAGCATTAGGGTAGGTTAAACCCCTCAGTGGGTTCGGCGAGTGCTTAAAACCTGCGATTGCATCCTAGCTAAAATGCATATAGATAAGATTTGAGTTTGATTAGGTTCTACGTTACATTTTCAGGGGTTATTCCGGGGCAGGCCCCTGAGTCCAGCTGAGAAAAATCGTTGAAGAGGAGCTGAACGTGACGAATAGTCAACAGTGATTGCCATTGTGTTTTGCACTCACAGACACATTACAGCAGGGGTAGGTGAACGTTTTTGGCTGCTGGGCCACTTTTAACTTTTTAAAATGGGAAGCAGGCTTGGATGAGGTGACAAATGAGGACTGATAAACTATAAAAACAATTTCAAGTGTCCTATTTTTTTCATGAATAAAATCATACATTTAAAGATTAAAAAAGTAGACATTCATCCATCCATCCATCCATACATCCATCTTCAACCGCTTATCCTTTGTCGGGTCGCGGGGGTAGCAGCCAGAGCAGGGAGGCGCAGGCCCTCTCCCCAGCCACATGCTCCAGCTCTTCTGGGGGGACCCCAAGGCGTTCCCAGGCCAGCCTAGAGACATAGTCTCTCCAGCGTGTAAAGAAATTGTCAAGTCGGCAGCCCAGAGTCGCGGCTGTAAGACAGTCGGCGCCTGTCAGGCCAGCAACCCTCGAACCCGCTGGTGGACCCCAGCGGTGAGGGATGCTGTCAAGCTGAAGAAGGAGTCCTGTGGCCTGTGGGACTCTGGAGGCAGCTGACAGTTACCGGCAGGCCAAGCCTGCAACGAAGGCGTGGGAGGAGTTCGGAGAGGCCATGGAGAATGACTTCCAGTGGGCTTCAAGGAGATTCTGGTCCACCATCCAGCGTCTCACGGGGGGGGGAACAGTGCTCCGTCAACATTGTGTACAGTGGGAGCAGGGCGCTGGTGACCTCAACGCGGGACGCCGTAGATCGGTGGCAGGAATACTTCTCAGGCCTCCTCAATCCCGTCGAAACGCCTTCCAATGAGGAAGCAGAGCCGGGAGACCCTGGGGGGGGTCCGCCTATCTCCGGGGCTGAAGTAGCTGAAGTAGTCAAAAAGCTCTTCAGTCGCGGGGCCCCGGGGGTGGATAAGGTCCGCCCTGGGTTCCTCAAGGCTCTGAATGCTGTAGGGCTGTCCTGGCTGAAACGCCTCTGCAGTATTGCGTGGATGTCGGGGACAGTGCTGCTGAACTGGCAGACCGGGGTGGTGATTCCCCTTTTTAAAAAGGAGGATCGGAGGATGTGCTCCAACTATAGGGGATCAGAACTCCTCAGCCTCCCTGGCAAAGTCTATTCAGCCGTGCTGGAGAGGAGGGTCCGCCGTCGTTGAAACTCGGATTCAGGAGGAGCATTGTGGTTTTCGTCCTGGTCGTGGAACGGTGGACCAGCTCTATACCCTCAGCAGGGTTCTCGAGGGGGCATGGGAATTTGCCCAACCAGTCTAATGTGTTTTGTGGACTTGGAGAAGGCATTCGACCATGTCCCGCGGGCAGTCCTTTGGGAGGTGCTCCGGGAGTGTGGGATACCAGCCCCCGTTATACGGGCTGTTCGGTCCCTGTATACCCGGAGTCAGAGCTTGGTCCGCATTGCCGGTTGTAAGTCGGGCTCATTTCCAGTGAGAGTTGGACTCCGCCAGGGCTGCCCTTCGTCACCAGTTCTGTTCATAATTTTTATGGACAGAATTTCTCGGCGCAGCCATGGCGTCGAGGGGATCTGGTTTGGTGGCCACAGGATCAAGTCTCTGCTTTTGCGGATGATGTGGTCCTGTTGGCTCCATCAGGCCATGATCTCCAACTCTCACTGGAGCGGTTCGCAGCATAATGTGAAGCGGCCGGGATTAGGATCAGCATCTCCAAATCCGAGACCATGGTGCTCAACCGGAAACAGGTGGACTCTCGGTCGGGGAGGAGGTCCTGCCCCAAGTGGAGGAGTTTAAGTATCTCGGAGTCTAGTTCACAGGTGAGGGAAGGATGGAGTGGGAGATCGACAGGCGGATCGGTGCAGCGTCTGCAGTGATGCGGGCTCTGTAGCGGTCTGTCCTCAATTTACCAATCGATCTATGTTCCTACCCTCACCTATGGGTAGGTGTGGGTAGTGACCAAAAGAACGAGATTGCGAATACAAGCGGCCGAAATAAGTTTTCTACGCAGGGTGGCCAAACTCTCCCTTAGAGATAGGGTGAGAATTTTGGCCATCCAGGAGGAACTCGGAGTAGAGCCGCTGCTCCTCCGCGTAGAGAGGGGCCAGATGATGTGGCTCGGGCATCTGATCAGGATGCCTCCTGGACACCTCCCGGGGGAGGTATTCCGGGCATGTCCATCTGGGAAAAAGTAGACATTGATGGCTTTAAAGGGAACAGTGTTTCTGTTCAGAATCCTTGGTGCTGTTCATCCAGCAGCTCATCGGACCCCTTCGCTATTTTGGGGGGAGGGGCACATCTATTGACGCGACTCCTCGTTGTATTAATAACTTATTATTAAGATTCATTTGATATCTTTTGTAGGCATAGGTAAATTGCCGATGGAGGGGGGTACCTCATAAATCTTGCCTCAACTGTAAGCCCTTAAGATATTCACATTCTCAGGATTCACTTCATTGGCCAGGACAGCCTTACCATAGAGAGGGAAACCAACATTTAGCATGCTAACTATACTAGAAGCTGTCATCTGAAGAAAGAGCTGCTAATGTTTGTTTCTAACTTACAGAATCAGCTACAGTGTTTCATTCATCTACCTACTATCCAAGATGTCTGCACAAAAGCAAGTTATTAACAGGATTACAAATTAGATACGAAGCACCTAATGACAAACAGATCACTTTTCTGACTATTGAAATGAATCCTGCAAATGTAAATATATGATGGGTTTGTGGTTGATGTGATTCAATGCGGGTCGTAGTTTGCCCATCTCTGCACTACAGTGTGATAAGTCACCGTGAAAATGAATTTCAAATCTCCAAGCAAATAAAATCACGCTCTTTGGTCATTTCCCCCAAGCAGGAATTTCCACCACATTACTTTTACCACCGTTCTGTTTTGGCAATGCTATGCGTGCATGCATGATGTGATGAGAAATGCGCATGTCTGTATGTATAGTGAAAAACTGTGTTGCTCACTCAGACGTGCATCCGCATAGTCATAATTTACATCCCACTTGAAACATTTGCCTCGCTCCTCTCTGCAGCTTGTTTTTTTTCCACATGGACCCTTTGCACATGAGCAAGCTAAGAGCACCACCATTACTCCATCATGCTCTTAAAGCAGTGGATCTTACCCATTAGAGAGGGGCTGGTAGGAATAGGGCTGTGAAATAATGATCACTGAGAATTCTATAAAAAGAGAACGGTTGCAAGCTCGGGTTTGTCACAGCGGAGGGGCAATTAAGCGGGCTGATTGAACGCACCCCGTGCGAGCGGGCGTGTCAGACTCCGAGAAAGTTTGTGATCAGCGTAATGGGCCAAATATCGGCTCCACTCTATCTTTCACTCCGCAGCGCTCTGCCCAATTAATCCACGGCCTCTTAATGACCCGCGAAGGTGACTCGCCAGATAAGTGCAATTACACTGGAAACAGGGGTGCTGCCCATTAGCCCTCAAGTCTCCCTCCATCTTTGCAGCAGAGGTGGGGGCACGTCCCTCAGGGTCGGCCTGTTTGTGAATTAATTAGCAGGCTTCTAAAAGGGGACATGAACGCCTGGCCTTGATCACACATTGGCGTGCAGGGATCAACGTGGCTCAGATGTGTTTGTACTGAGATTTTTTGTGAATGACTAAGGGGACACAGGCCAGGTGAAAGGAGGCGAAACCATGGAAACAAGTTTATAGACAACCTGGGTTGATTGGGTGGAGAGGCTGTAGTTCAGTTAGTTTTATTATCCAAGCCAAACAGGCCCAAAGGAGATGATGATCATGGCAATGATGATGCATCCGGTGAGTGCAGAGAGGAGGTCTCACACCTATCCATCCTCTTCCACTCTCTACCGCCTTTTTGCCCATCTCTAACGGTTTCCACCATTGTTTCTTCCTGTACAAACTGTTAATGAGAATTTCCCACTATGGAGACGTCTGGGCACAGTCACTCCACGTCTGCCAGCACAGAGTCTGTGAGTAATGGGTGTAACTAATGCTGCTTGGCAGCCTCTACTCTCGTCCCTCCCCTCCATCTGTACCCTGCCATCCCTCCGGGTGCACCGGGATGCTCTCAGCAGGTTTCAGTAATCATATGACAGCGCACACACACGTAGACGCATGCATTGAACAAACCAAAGACGCTTACGGAAGAAATTTGCGAAACATCAAAAAAGTCAAAGACATCAGCTTTTTTTGAATATCGCGCAACGTGCAACACATCATGGGTTAGTTTCCTGACTTATACTCAACAGCCAAGAATTCCAACTCAGACAAATCTCGATTTGTCTCTGAATATTTTTTTATTTTTTTTACTTCAAACCACATATCTATTCAACGCTGCGGTTACATTTAGCGGAATTCAAAACCAAGAAGTGTGAATTGTTTCTTGAAGAATGTTTTTGAGATTTGCATCAGGGTGCGGACTTCATCACTTTTATGACTTTTGTTTGTTGGTTTATGTTTTTATTTATTTGTTTGTTCATTCATTCGTTCATTTGCGTATTTACCTAATTATTTATTTTCTCGAAATACCAACTGATCATGATGGCAGGACTGATACTATTGCCACACCCTGCCACTGTAAACCACGGCAAAGCGCTAGCAGCAACGGGCTCTGTTGACAAGACACACTCTGCTGTCATGGTTGCTAAAATCAGTTAAAGTTGGTCTTGCTCATTTGAACTAGTTTAAGATCCAGACGGGATTTGAAGGCATTTATTAAAGGCAGTGGTGTTTTCCTTTTTTTAGCAATGCCCCTAAGCATTGACTTAGAAAGATGGTGTCCATCTGCGACATTAGACTGGAGTTGAAAATTCAGTGTAACATGTTGAAAGTTTGTTCTCCCTGTGTCTGAATTGGTTTCCTCCGGGTTCTCAGATTTCCTCCCACAGTCCAAAAACATGCAGCAGCTTGATTGGAAAAAAAAAGTTGGGAGAAATTCCCCAAATGACTGAGTGAGTGAATGGTTGTTTGTCCATATATGTGGCCCTGCGATTGACTGGTGACCAGTCCAGGTTGTACCCTGCCTCTCGCCCCATGACAGCTGGGATAGGCTCCAGCATCCCCCACGACCATGAGTTCAGGATAAGCGGCAGAGGATGGATGGAAGGATGGATGTTGAAAGTTCGGTCAAGCACCACGCAACTGTAATGAAGGGCAACAGAGGAATTGAAGGCGAAAGAAAAGATGAAATTCTGCGATTGAAAAAAAAGAAAACGCTTTAAGTGTGTTTGAATGTGACGTACTGCAACAGGCATGTGATGTGAAATAAACGTACAGCCCTAGTTGGCTTTCTGAAACAGCTCGCAGGCGTTGCTCCATATTTGTTTGCTCTCCCAATTAACACTGATTCCAACGAGGAGAAACACCTTCAGCCGAGATATGTCATTGTGTCTGGATGTATCCTAAGCTGTCAGTTCTGGCTTAAAATATGAAGAAGTGGCATAAATGTCATTATGGTCGCTGGATCTCTCCCTGCAGCCAAGTGTATCACTCTGAGTGACTTTAAATTGGTGTCCAATGAAGTGGGAATTGATCATAGGCCCCGTTCTGGTTCTCTAAGGCATTTTTGGAATGTAATCTTAAAAGGCTCAAAGCCTTAAAGGACTCGCTGTATCTGTTTATTTTCAGTCGGGCTGAGGTCCTTTTAAAATTGGAAAGCAGTTCGTCTGAAGTGCTCAGAGGGAAATAGCATCTCCTCTGATGGTTAAAGGGGTGTCAAAGTGTTCATCTCATGGCTTTTTTTACATTTTTTTATTTAAAAATTATTCTAAGCCACTGTTTGTTGTCGACTACAGTGGTGATTGAGCCAAAAGACCTGTTTTGTTTGTTGTTACCGGTGAAAGCAGAGAGGATTTTAGACCAAATTAATGTTGATATCATCGAATATGTGGGTGCAGTAACTGAAATGACCAGGATAAAAATACCCCAGCCTTTTTTTATGGAATATTGAATTTTGCACAAGGTAATTCATAATAAATTATAGAATGTAGAATGACAAGTGAAAATACCCTTAAAGAATGCATTTTGTGCTGCTGTGATGCCTTCAGTCTCACTACAGCTAAACAAAGGGACTCACATTGGCTCATTTTATAAACACTTTCAACTTATGTAGCGTCTCCACGCCTTTCACACCTTGTTTCTTCACACGAGATTGCATTCATGCACACACATTTACACATCACACCCATGGTGGCAGAGCTGCCATCCATGCAAGGCGCTAACCAGGCCATTGGAAGCGACTTGGTGCTCAGCGTCAAGGACACTAAGGCATGCAGACATGATGAGCCAGGAACCGAACTGCCACCCTTCCTTACGTTTGCAGGTGGGGGGTCTACCAACTGAGCCACAGCCACCCCCCATGGATCAGATGGATAAACAGACCAGAGCTATTACTTGTGGTACCCACACAGACCCACACACACAAACACATAAATAGAACATAATCAAATGACACAGTAAAACACATTTGCTCTTGCGGCCGAACACAGTTCGCATACACACCTGTTATGTACCTTTGTGATTCAAGTGGGCAAACGGCGCACCACAAAGCGAAGACGCTGCGGATGTTTTCAGAGACAATCTATTAGGCCATAATCTCATTTGGAGGAAATGAAATAAACACATCCAAGGGAATTGGACACAGATAATCCTAACGGGGGCAAATTGATCTGACATCGAGACGGTTACGGCAAGCTGCAGTGCAGCCTGTCACTCCAGTTATGGGAAAGCCTGTTTGGGTCCTGGGTCTTTTATCAGGCAATGTCGAGAAGAGAACAGGAAGTGTTGTTTTATTGTTTGCCGTTGAGAGAAATGGTCAAGTAGAGGTGATGAAGTTATGAATCTTTCATGTTTGGAGGCAACGGAACAGTGTTTTGTTGCCAACAGTCTTGTGATAACAATTCGTAAACTTTTGTTTTAAACTGTCAAAATTATCTTATATTTGCGTAGTATGTGAAAGGGACAGGATCAGCGTGAACAAACAAAAAGGTTCTGCTGAAAAGGCTCCTCTGGAATGTTGAATTAGATATACAGTTGAGTGGCTCTGTGCCATCCTGTGATTCAGTGTTAAATGCCGCTTTTGTGAGATGTTTACAAATGGCTCTCACATTCAGTCTCGACAACCAGCTTTGGAAACTGACAAACTCCACCACCACCCCAAGACAGCCCTAACCCCACCCTGAGTTGCTACTTTCGGAATTTTTCATCCCTTGACATCGATAAGACATTACATTCCTGGGCACTGTATTTTAAATCTGTCAGTTATTATCATAATTACTGATGGGAGGGCTGCTATGGCAACAAGTGCGATGCGCTTCTTAACAGAGACAATGGCTTGCATGAAACTGCAACGAAGCCCAACGGCATTTGTGATATTTTGATGGGAATGTACAAGAAGCCTCCCTACGCATGTGTCTTGAAACTGTTGACATAGTGCAGCTGAAAACATTGGTGACCTCGGTATGCAGCTGTTTGGGGGTACCATCATAAAAATGTCTCAGAAGTCTTCTTGGTAAGATCGTTCTTCCACAGACAGGCAATGCTTTGTTTATTCTGTGTCCATGTATTAAACTCTGATTGAAGACATGAATTATTATCTACATGTCAGGAGAGAACGACTATCGGATAAGAGGATAAAAGGCTCTGTGTTTCTCTGTTCGGAGAGGGTTTTCCTTGGAACCCCTTTGCAGTGTTGCTTGTCTAAAGGCTCCATTCTTATAAGAATTAAAGACCTTAGATTGAACTTGATGTTTTGACTCCTGTGTGCATCAGAGATTTCTTACTGTATACTATAACCATTTACAGAAATATTCAGATTGTTCAAAACTTGGGGAATGTATACTGGTGGGTTCTCGTAGACAATACAATTGGTCATGTGATAGCATCATACATTCTTGTTGTAAACGTCTTGTCATTCTTCCACTTTCATGCTGTATGTTTATTTGTCTGGTCCAGAGCCTGGTCAGTAAAAGAGCCGTTTTTTTCTTCTTTTTTCCTTTATGTGATGTATTCAGACACAGTAGGGGACAAAACCACAAAATAGTGAAGATGTTACAGACGGACACTGGAGCACTATTGCGGGAGGTCATGTCATCGTGGTTTGGATGTGTTAATGATCGGCTGATGCGACACCTTCGCATCGGACAGTTGATAAAGGCTGAACTTTGATTTGCGTGCCACACCGACAAGTATCAGGTCTTATTTTGCAGCTTCGTGCCCCAGGCTTTCCAGAGGGGAAAATTGAATGTTGGGGCGTGAAGTGACAGAACTGTTGTTTCGTTGCTGTCATCTCCTTCCTCCATGACCACCACATCCCGATCATTCAGAGTATTTTCACCAAGTATCCCAATATTTATAGCCACATTGGGCAGTGCCTTGAAGAGGTCTGGTGAAACCCGTAAATCTTGCCCAAAAGACTCAAGTATAAGGTCTAATGTGAAGAGAAATATTATGAGAAATGAAAACATTTTGAATACATAAACACAGACAAATCATGAAAAAACCCTTCATTCGATTTTTTTAAATAAATCAATCAAATTTATTAAGTTCTTTTCCTCAAATGATAGCACCTCACAACGCAGCTTGACTACGTCACTTTTTTACATCAACTGTGAGTAATTCTTTTTCAGTGCTAATTAAAGCCAGGTTGGTCAGTCGGCCCTGTGACAAAAAAGGCATCATAAATGTTTTAATTGATTCCAATTTTGAAAATAACTTTTCACAGCTTGCGATTGTAAGCAGTAATCTGTATGAACTACACAGCATCGGAAACATCCCAAGTAGATATTGCATTCAATCTCACCAAAAAAACGATACGGAAACATCGCTGCACCTGTTCTAGAGCTAATCACTGACCTGAAAAAGTTAAAATAAGTAATCTAGATGCACAAAAACCAAAGGAAAGATGAGTTATAGCTCCAGGAAATACAGGTACAAACAGCAATACCATGTGCATGTGTGTGGGGGGGATGAGGAGAAGTGCAATTTCCTCCAGACAGAAAAGCCACACCAGGTTAAACAAATAAAGGGCTTGCATCTGCCCTTCATTTTCTCCTTTAATTAAATGCACCCATCCAATGGATTCCTGGGCCCGGCCAACACACCATCCCCCCAGCACACCACTAAAGGAGGGTGTACTGCCAGTCAATTTGAATTTCTGCATCTCAATTCACAGTTGGACACTTGGTGTAAAGCTCATCATCTCAGGCCTCCATCAACAACCATTTCAACCGGGACACAAATTTTATCTTCTGTCAGACAAAGTAACATGAAAGCAAATGCTCTTACTATCAACATTACACTCAGCTCGACGAAATGCGATTTGTCTCCAAATCTGGGTACTCAGTTTTGTTTCCCTGCACAGAACAACCAATTTGTGTTTAGCCTCGCACCAGTCACATAAAAATCACATTACTTTTGATCGAGTCTCTGAGTCTAAGAATATGCTGCAGTCACCAATACGAACCACATATTTGTCTTTGTACCCCCTTGAACTCCCAGGAATCTAGGTCAGGATGGTCTCTGTAGGCTATAGCTCTGCTTTCAATACCACCATCCCGGACATTCCGGTTTAAAAACTGTTTGTCACCGTGACTTCCTCTTCAACAGCTATGCCTGGATCAGAGACTCTCTTTCCAACCACCCACAGACTGTGAAAATAGGCCCCTTCTGCTCCTTCACCATCTCCCTCAGCACCAGCACCCCACAGGGCTGTGTGCCGAGGACCCCTCCTGTAAAGTTCGTACACACAACTGCACCCGTCACCACTTCTCGAAAACAACAAGTTGCCTGACGACATCGCCGTGTTGGGTCTCATACATGGTTTAAAGGTTGCACTGACATGTTGCACTGACAATGACCCGACTGAACAGCAACAAATCCAAAGAGCCTAGTTATTGATTATAGGAGTCCCAGAACTGATCTTGCGCGCCCTCACATCAGTGGGGTTAAGGTAGAGAGGGTCCCCAACACTAAAGTCCTGGGGCACTAGATCTCCGAGGACCTCTCCTGGTCCCCTCAATGGTAGTAAAGAAGACTCAAAAGCAATTCCATTTCCTGAAGATGCTCCAAAGCTGCAATGTGAACCATCAACTGCTGACCTCCATCTAAGGGTCGCCCACATAGAGAAAAGACAATTGGCAGTAGTCTGCCCACCCTGGGGGACATCTCTCGTTCACAGTGCCTCAGCAGGGCAAAAATATCAAAAGATAATACTATATTGATCCCCATAGGAGAAATTGAGGTGTTGCAGTCGCACAGGCCAGAGGACAGGTATCAAAAGAAATTTAACAATTACAATAGATATAAATTAGAATCGATATTAAAAAGGACAAAGACAATAACAGTCAAAGGATAACAATAGATAACAAACTGCTACACGAGGACTGGAGTGAAGTGACGTGAGTGAGTGAAAGTTGCAGGTGGCCAGTGGTACAGATGCAACTCCAGCCTGTCAGATTTGTGTGCTGTCCAGACTGCTGTTGTAAAGTCCGATAGCCCTGGGAACAAAGCAGCGTCTGAAGCATTTGGTTCATTCATTCATTCATTCATCTAGGCTCCTTCTTCTTTTTATTGAAAAATCACTTAAGAAGAGGTATGCAGCATGAACATTCTGAAAGTTTTCGAGGTAAGATGCTAAGTTTGTCGGCTTTATGCACACACAGCCTAGCAAAGAAAAGCCGAATACTGGCTGGATGCTAAACTGTTCGAATCTGTAGTCAGTTGAGAGAAGCCGGAGGGAAGAGTTTTAATTATCTGGAGGTTCTGAGGTGTAATTGAACAGATGTGGTTTGAAATTGGTCGCCTCACCACCTACATCGCCGTTGGTAAAATATTCCCACCAGTATGGTTTGCAGTGTAGCGAGGCAAAGAATGTGGAAAAAAGGCGAGACAATATTACTGTATGGCTTAAAGGAAATGGGATTTAAGTGCAGTACACAACAGTCCGCCCAGACACTGGAAAAGCGATTAACCTTTGACAGCAACGTTGCACTCGCCACACACAGAGTTGAACTCGCTGGCTTAAACTTTTAACCTCTACAAGACCTTGATTAGGAATCTAGTTAGCTCAGGTGTGTTATTTCCTGGTCATGTTTGGTTTGAAGTGGCTGCATTTCATTTTGATCACCTTAGGCTTTGGCATTTTTAAGACTTTGAAATGAGCAGGCTGTGAAATTTGGGAAGATTTCTATTGTTCTGAAAGTCATCAAATTTTAATCGCAGCTGGTCCCCAGACACATGCACAAGGGTGAAGAACACGCCTACTCGTATGCATGGAAACCAACCTCAGAACAGAACAGTCCCAGGGATATAAAATTCAGAAGACTTCTTACGGTAAATGGTCTCCGCTTATAGTGCGCATTCATGACATGAAGCTGCCAAGCGCTGACAAACCTGATGACATTCACACATTCATCCACACACACACACACGCACTCACACACACACAGACACCAATGGCAGCAGAGCCTCCATGCAAGGTGCTAAAGAGGCCACCAGGAGCTACTTGGGATTCAGTGTTTTGCCCATGGACAATTCATCATAGACAGGAGGAGCCGACAATTGAACCACCAACAATACTTGGATGGACGCCCACTCCACCGCATATAGAGAAATATACTTTCGAAAATAATACTTTATAGCTAAACCCCAAAAGGTCGATTCCATCTTCAGTATGACGTTTCAATCTCATGCTCATAACACCTGAGCTAAAGAAAAAGCAGGACTTTCCTCACATCAGAAAATGTCCCCCTCCCCCCACCGAGAGCGAGCAGGTTGCCAATCAGCTCAGGGGGCTGGGGATGGTTATTTGGTATTATCATTAGTAGCAATATTAAAAGGTCATTGCTTTATATTTAAAATAATCGAGCTCTTCCATATTTGGAGTTAAAAGTAACAACTACTTTCTACGTAACTTTTTCGAAAAAAAAAAAAAATCCGATTTTGTGGCGCACCCTGGAGGCCACAGCTCACTTAATACATGTCTGTGTTTCCTAATGGGCTGGCCGGCTCTTCTCATATACTTGGAACTAACAGAAACCTGATGGCAGACCCCTGAGAAAGTGAAGGAAGGAGTGTTGTCCTAGGCATGACTCGGACTCGGTGGACACAACATCAAAATCTTTCTTTTTACCTTGCACAGGCTAAGATGTGAGCCCCTGAAGAAGAAGCTGACTGTGGAAACATTATGGACAAACAAATCTGAGCTCCCGACCTTACTGCAGACTACAAGGAGGAGGCCTGTCAAGTCTTACAATTTTGTGAACATCTTAGCTTGCAACACCTTTGTCGTCTGGATGGCACTGAACCAAAGGATAATGGGTTCAGTGATACGTTCTTCTAGACTGCAGCTGGCAGCAACAAAATGAGGCACTGCAAAGTGTGTGGAACCAAGACGGAAAGAAAAACACAGTATACTGAGCATGCATCAAGTCAAAGAACTACATATGTAACACACACACACACACACACACACACACACACACACACACACACACACACACCAGCACAGTGCCTGCCCTGCTTGCCCTGCCCCCCAAGTGTTGTATAGTTTGGTATGAATAGCCAACGTGGTTAGTGGGGCTGATGTGTTGTTCAGTCAGACGCGGTTACTGTAATTGATCAGATTGTGTTTTGTAAAATGACGTGAATGGGTTAAATATGTGATGAAGCACGAGCAAATAAAAATCAGAAGTCATGAAAACCTTACTAAATTTTCTTTATGGAATACATTTGTTCAACCATATCTTTATTAGAATTGGAATTTGTTTAATTGCATCTTATTGAAGCATTTTAATTCACTTCCATTAAGTGTGATCTCTGTAAAGGTCAAATAAAAGATTCATCATAACTGCTGTTTATAGTGCTTGAACTGGGATGAAGACACCATACATAAACATAAAATTGTCTATAAATTGAAATTAAAAGCACAGGAAGGCAGCGGGTCCGCCAGAACCATGAACCCTGGCCGAGTACCAATAAATATGAACACCATACAAGGGTTAAACTTCAAAACTTCAAGCTGTATTTACTGGCAAGCTCAGAAAGTATTGTCTTAGTGAAAGCACAACAACAGACCTCGGGCAGCATTCATGATTCATGGGGAAGAATCGTTTTCAGTTGTGAAAGCTGGCCAACCCAGCTTTCATCTCTGTTTTAAAGCACTGCCATCTTGGCCGTAACAGTAGACGTGAGAGAGAAAACATGGGCTGTACGCGTTGTCGGAGCGTGCTATTCTCACCTTAGAATCCCTCTGATTTTACATGATATGTGTCTGATTTCACATACGGAGGTACACAAGGATTGTTTGTCAAACCAGCTTTACAACTTAAAGCATTTTGTTAATTTTCCCCTCACATTAACGATAATAAATGTGCAATTACTGAAACATCTCTCAAAACAACCAGATGTGTGGCAAGCAACTTCAAAAGCTTCAAAAACTGAGCGTTATCATGAGTGCCTTGGGTTGCATCCTGTTGCTCTTTTGTTCAGTGTTCCCATCTGTAGGTCTCAGAAACACATGCACACAAACACACGTACACAAACACACACAAAACGCGCAGTAAGTGTGACGAGACGACGAGAGCAGCCGACATTGAACACATTCATCACATAAACACGCGTCTCTCACAAATTCTCAGATGCTTATAACAGATTTATGAATGTCAGTTGGGTTGGAAGAACTCAGATCCTCTGGAATCCCGGGACTAACTTGTCATTGTAAAATGTCATTCACTTGTACTTCCACACACGCACCCCGATGGTGGCAGAGTACTTTAGTACATGCAGGGTACTAAAGAGGCCACCAGGAGGGGGGCAATTGAACCACCAACCCTACTTTAGAATTGGATGGACACCAACTCCCCCTCATTTAGAGAAATATACTTTTCAAATTAATATTTTATAATGAAACCACAAAAGGTTGATTCCAGCTTGTGCTTGTGTGTGTGTGTGTGTGTGTGTGTGCGCGTGTGTGTGTGTGTGTATGTGTGTGTGTGTGTGTGTGTGTGCGCGTGTGTGTGTGTGTGTATGTGTGTGTGTGTGTGTGTGTGTGTGTGTGTGTGTGTGTGTGTGTGTGTGTGCGCTCGTGTGTCTGAGTGAGTCATTGTAAAATGTCATTCACTTGCACTTCCATCCATCTATATTAGAAATACTTGTTCTACCCACTAAAACTAATGTC